>JAFVLL020000288.1:0-19254 GCA_021397915.2 Tor tambroides
GTGACCTGCCAGAACTAATGCTACCCTCGATTTTTGGGTGAACTCCCTTTAAGTCAAGGTTTTTATTCTGAAAGATAAGCCTGTAACCATTTTTACAGCCAAAAAAAATAAAATAAAATAAAATAAAATAAAATAAAATAAAATAAAATGTTATTGCATGAGTTAATCTATGAAATAGTAATTAACGGAGCAGCAGCTTTTTTCAGTTATTATTTGTTATTTGCGCTCAAAGTATGACTACAGCTTTACCAGAACCCCACATGAAAAAGCACACACACGGGATATGTGTTTAGAGCAGACTGGAAGACTTCTTGGTTTCTGAACACAAGGCATATCTGAAACACAGCTAATCAATCATCTGACAAGAATCACTGGAGGAGGCGGGGCATCGATAACCGTTGAACTGACCTCATCACATCACCGAGGACAGTGTAGGAAATAAGTGAATTACTGTTATGAAGTACGCATGGTAAACACACAAACACTATGTAACGCTCTATATGGATGATCCGAACCACTGGCCCTCTAACAACAAATGCAGCGTTTGACAGTCATATCAGACCTGCAAAAGCAGCAAGAGGTTAGTAATATAACTGGATACAGCGATGAAGCATATATCAAGTAAACTGGACCACATATAATATGTAACGTAGGCAGAAGTCGTAAACACGGAACAGCACGCGCGCCTCCGCGACATTGCCAACGTCTCGTGATTAAAAAACACCCTGCTAACGTCAACTTAATGTATTTAAGCTTTACACACCCTTAAAATCATTCAGTTGAAATACACGAACATATTGCAATGATACGGTCAGAAACGTGTATATAGCCTATTCTTTAAAACTGTACAGTGCGCTATAATAACACATAGATGCATCGATTTGATCTCACGACTCACCGGCGTATATTAACAGCAAAAACAGAAAATTAAACGTTACGAAAAGATCACCTACCCTTATTCGATTCACCAGCACTTCAGGAAAAATGTTAACAGCGGAAATCTCCAAATCCCTGTGAAATATCAGTGGTGTATAGCCTGTATTTATTTCATTTTGTCCAACGTGCGCAAAAGAATAAACAGCTGCAGATGTCAAAGTCTCTCAGTCTTGAGGCTCTCGGTGATAAAAATCCAATATTAAGACATTGTAGAGCAGTTGATATGACTGTTCCCACACAGCAGCGAGTACATTCCCACGCACGCACGCACGCGCGACACACGGAGAGAAGCGATCGGCTCGGGTAAGTTTAGTTTTGGTCTGCCGGTAATTCAGTTTCATAGACCTGGAGCCCCGCCTGCGTCGACCGAGACTCGTACACACACACTGGGAGGAGTAGAGACTCGTACAGTGTGTGTGTGTGTGTGTATGCCATGACTAAGCAGGGAAATCTTCAGCGGGGTCTGTAGAAGACACACACAGAGTTTGTGTTATGATTTCCTCTCAGCTATTATTACAGAGATATTGTTGGGTACTAGGTGTTTAGTTACTGTATGGGTTTAATATCAACAGACAGCCTGCTGTTTACTGCGGTTTGTGACAGAAACTCATTAAGATAAGGAGATGTGCATGACCGCATGATCAGAAGTTCAGACCTCATGACACACTTGTGAAATTACACAGTATGCTTTCTTTCTTTCTTTTTTTCTTTCTTTCTTTCTAATAGAAGACAGACTATTTTATTTATTTTAATAAATATTACTATAACCTACTAATAGGCTACTATTTCAGCTATTTTTCATTATATAAACTGTAAAGTTAAAAAAATATGCTTCATGTGGTAACATTAATTGCCTGATTTTAAAAAAAATGTTATTTTGCAAGAGTTAATTCCGGTCCCCCAGTATTGCAGGAGTCCTAATCCAGCACTGGGCCTTTTCTATATTTGTATCACTATGCCTCTCTGTGTTTGTTCCAAACTGACTGTCAGCATGTACATTAATTGTTTAATTTTTTAGTGACTTTTTTCTGCTAGTTCCATTGTTACACCAGAAAGGCCTCGTTTACACCTGGTATTAAGTGTGGATGCTCTTGTAGTGTAGACACTCATGGTAAAATGCGATCGAACAGCCACAAAAGACCGCCTCCTATCTATCTGCCTACTGACCTAATTCTAAAACTATATGTAGTGCAGTCATTCAATTCCGTAATGCACCACAATACTAAGTGTATCACTGTGTCCGAATATGCCTTCTTCAGTACTATACAGTATGTGAAAACAGTATGCCAAATAAGTAGTATGTCCAAATTCATAATATTCAAAAAACAGTAGGTGAAATGTTCCAGAATGACTTACTACCTCCGCCAAGATTCTAGAGTGTGCATTTGATGGACATTTTATTATCATATTAAGCCAGGGGTGAAGAGTTTTGAATGGGAGTGAAGCAACGCAGTTGAGGTAGGTCTAAACTGAACTGGTAGTAGGTCACGTGACAATGACAATAGTACACATAAATTTCATCCATACTGCCTCTATTTATGTTATATAAAACATAGTTTCAAACCAAATTTAGTACCTACTATACAATATGTGTTTTGTCATTTGAAATGGTGCATGTGACAAAATGATTTTTGCAGCAGCACCACAGCACCATATTTACATCAATGTCTTACTTCACACACTCATTTTCATCCATTCCTTACCCATGTAGTGAACTATATAACATCCCCTGTAATATAGGGAATAGTGAATAAGGGGGTGGGGGTATTTCAGACATAGATCCTGTCTTTATGAGCGAAGGACTCAATCCAGGCCCGGCGCTTGGAGGGGTGGGTGCGGATGGTTTCAAGTAAACGCACAAAATGCATTATTTGGGAAACACTTTGTAATAATTCACTAACACTTAAATTACACAGAAAAGCAAGCAGGTGCATGATTTGGCATGGCACCCAATACAAATAATTAATAACTGTTTCCTTACCTAAATCCTGCGTTTGGACCAGGCTCGGTTGCAGAATCACATCGCTCTGTGCTTCTGAACTTATTATCTTGATCTATATAGTGTCGTTAGCTATCTCTGTGTCGTACGTGGTCGCTTGTCAAGCATGAAAAACAAGTTTTATTTAAATTCTGAATACATTATCATATACAGCATGCAAAGAGTGCTCCCTTTAAATTTATTAAAAACTGTCACTCATTCATCACGATCTTACACAGTTGCGTTTTAACCAATGAATGTGGCCACACAATGAAACTTTTTTTTTTCAATGAAGTTACGAGCATGATAGAACTCGGCGCAGGACAAAAAGCGGTGGGTGCGTGGATTCCAACCTAAACACCTCTGATTGGCCATTGCGTTGTAGAAATCAACAAACATGTCTGTGATTGGCTACTTGCACCCCTCTGTGAAAATGCATTGTAAAATCATTTGACGCTTTCCAAAGCAGAAGATACACTGGATTGTTTGCCAAATCTATTTCGTTATGCTATTATTACGAAGAAAACAGATCCTAGACCAGGAATTATGGGCAGTTTTTCCATCTAAATCAATCAGACTATTATACACGCTAAACTAAAGTCTGGCCGTCCCCCTCGGTTATTTCTGATGTTGAACTTATTCAAAGACCCTGTGAAGAGGGTGTCTGTATCTAGTAATTGGAAATTTACTTATTGCCAGTGTTGGGAAGGTTACTTTGGATGTAATAGGTTACAGATTACAAGTTACCCTATCTAAAATGTAATAACTAGTGTAATTATTTAAGATACTTTATTAAAATAATGTAACTGATTACATTTAAGTACTTTTTAAAATTTCTAATGTTTTCAACTGTTAATCATTTTCAAACATGTAAACCATGCAGGCAGGGGTAACCTTACAGCAACATTCAACACTCATTACTGTCAGACTTCTCAAAATCCTTGAATTAAGATTATAATAATTTAATTTTAAAGCACAGCCACCACAAAATCAGACTTACTTTGAGATCATTCTAATGTTAAATACAGATTTAAACCATAAGAAGAAATATTTGAATAGCTATGACACCGTTTTTGAAATCAGATCTTTGCATACTTATGACAGGAAACACTGGCATCTAACAGTGGCTTGGAGAAAAAAAACAGTTAATCTTAAAAAAATAAAGCATATATACATAAACCCAAATAGGAAATAAAACAGTTACTAAATAAGCTTGTGTCCTGTTCTGTGTATAAACTCCTGAAACATTGGTGCCTCATATATTAGAGCAGTCATTGCATTTTATGAAAGAAATCAATTAAATCTGTATGTGGGTGTATGTGAAAAAAAATTCAGATGTAACCCCCTTTGTAATCGTTAACATTTTTATAAGTAACTGTAACTGAATTACATTTATTTTGCTATTAAACTACATAATTTAGTTACATGTAACTAGTTACTTCCCAACACTGCGTACTGCATACTGCTTCATGTCCATTTTTTTTTTAAACTTACATGTAATATTCCAAAATAGCCTTTTTTCCCCTAAGACAGGCCAGTACTGTTTCTTTCAGGCACCCATCCAGACTCATTTACAAGTCTAATACATTGTTTCTGCAGTTACACACCTCATTTCACTGGGAGTTTTTCACAAAGTACTTACAGCACTGTGAAAGTAAATGTAACAACATGCTTTGTCATACCTAACTACTGATTATGAAAGCCACCCAGATAGAAATATAAAATCGGATGAGGGTTTATTTTGAAAAAGTATGGGCTGGATCTAAAGAGATTTATAGATATGAAACTACATGCACTAGCCACACAATATCTTCACTGAATGTTTTAGTGAATGATTAATCAGGGGAGCATTACTGAAATACACAGACTCACCCTAGTTACCTTAAATTTGTCAAGAATGCAAGTACTGAAACACGAAACCAAGAAGAAAGTAAGGCGTATTTGTAGTTGCCTTGATGTGTCTGTTTGGAAAAGGTCCATTCTGATCTCAGTTCCCTCTTAGTTCTTAAACAGCAAAATGAGGAAGAGATGGCATTAATTCTGGACAGCAGGTTCCTCCTCAAGTACAGAGTTCAAACTCAAGACAAAGAGACTGCATTGACATGCATAGCATTCCATTTTCTGATTCGACATTGTTCAGATTCTTCCCGTATTTGCCTTCGGGGACTTTCCAGGGTGGCTGTAAGGCTTGTGTGTTCAGTTATTCACATGGCTTTTGACCTGATTGTCTGTCCATATAAAATCAAGAAGAATATGATTGTAAAGGACATTTCAAATATGTATCTTGATATGATCAGTGCCTGCTTCAACTTTGGGGACAACATAACTTTTATTGCTTCAGTTCATTAATAATACTGTACGGGAGTGATTTTAATCAATTTATACAGAAAACAAAACCAGTTTTTGCATATTAGTGCTTTTGAAGTACATATATAATACCAAAGTACAACAGTAAATAATTGTAGGCCATTAGTTGTTTTCCAGAACAAAAAGCTTCTTTATGGTGCACAACTGGAAAGGTTTAGTTGCTGAAAGGCTCTGGATTCAAACGGTGATGACAAGTGCAGGATCCAGGTAGGTTTTGCAGGATATTGCAGTTTGGCATGAGTTTCTATTCCGCTCCTGGACAAAGAAGATGCTCTCATGATGACTTTGTCATTTTTCTGCCAGACTGCGCCTTTATTCTAGACCGCAGGGAATATGGCAGATATCAGCAGGTCCATCAACAAATATTAAACCTCAGACAAACTTGAACAGGTTTGGATTTTAGAGGCAAACACTGGGTTCAGGCCAGCCAGTCAATGTGACAAGCAAGTTAATGCGGTTTAGCTTTGGTACCACAAAGGGCAACCTTTCTTGTGCTGCCAGTGGATGACAGATCATACTCTAATACATTGCATGCAGTTATGCTCATAGTGGAAGGTTGGTTTCAGAGTCACTTGACAGGCAGCGTGTGGCCAGACAGTATAATCTAGGGAGTATGTTGGCCTTTACCCAAAGCCCAAAGAGAGTGTGAGAACTGGATTACAGCTTTAAAACTCACAATAAAAATGTGTCACCTGCAACAGAGAACAATACTAACATACTAGTGACCATGCTATGTTTAGACTGCCAGTGCTTTTGGATGTCATGACCACATTGTCACAGGAATAGTTAACCCAAAATTAAATCATCATTTACTCACCCTCATATTATTCCAAACCTCTATTATATTTTTCTTCTAAGGCACAAAAAAGGAGACATTTTGCACCAATGTCCAAGCTGCACTTTTCTTTATAAGTGTCTCCTGAAAATCTTTATATGGCTTTCAAATGTCATTCGTGCTTGTGTGTATTCAATCATGGTCTTCAAGACTCATTATTATTCAAAGTCAAAAGTTATTGGGTCTTGTGCACAATTCAATTTTAAAAGATCTTTTACAAAAGGAGAAAGACTTTAAACTGAAATTCTTTTTATCACTGAAAGCTATGATATGGCTTTAGATGGCTTGTATAGACTTATACATTTTTTTTCTCTTTTGAACTTAGTAATATAAATCTCCTTCCTTTTTTGTATGGAAAAGGGGCAGCTTGGACATTCAGCTAAAAATCTCCTTTTGTGTTTTTGAGTGAACGATAACAGTTTTCTTTTTCGGACTAAACTAAATCTTGCTGAACAAAAATAACACAGACAAAACCCAAATACATGAGCCCACAACACTCATTGTGATGTAGGAGGCCCACGGGGAACATCTGATTGCTCTACCATGGGCCAGTAGTAAAGAATAGATTCTGAAATACTCCTATGGGTCACAGAAGAGGCAGAGGGAGGGCTGAGGCCAGGGCACGGCCTCCGATTAGACTGCAGTAGTGAAGCTGGGAGAGCACTCAAGCTCTGCTGAAACCCCATCAATCAGTCCCCGATAAAAGACCTGAGCGCAAGACCTGTGTTCAACAGAGGAACACAGAGTCAGACGAGCCATAAAGGATTTCCTCTGGTGTTAACCATCCAGAAAACTGCAGGAGCAAATCTCAGTTCTGAAGTGTTCAAAAAGGTTACCGTTGGCCCTGGGTTACCAAGGGCAAAAAGACAGGAGATATGGAGAGGGACAACTCGATATTCTTCAGACATCCACACAATACTTCAGGGATTGAAAAAAGGGCAGATGCGTTTGACAAAAGCAGACTGGCAGTTTCTTTTTTACCTGACTTTTTATTAGCAGACCACAAAATAAAAATGACAAAACATGAACTCCTTTTTCTCATGCTCTCTTTCCGTTGTGCCAAGCACAACATAATAATCAATTCTCAATTTAATCAACATAATTGAGGCTGAAAATCTTGACTCAAAAAAAAAAAATAATAATAATAATAATACAAAAATCACCATTAGAACTCTGTCTCATTATCAAAAATGTTTATATTTTGACAGTCTGTTGTCACTTTGCATGCTCATTCTGGTATTACATTGACTAGGCAAACAATCTTGACAATCTGTATCTGGTCACTCTAAGTGTAAGAAGAAAAAATAATAAGTTGTTTATTTCAGGATTCTGGGAGTCTGGCCCTGCAGTCCTTCAGAAACTCTGCTGATGCAACAGCCTCTGGTCCACTTCAGTCACATGTTACTTCCCTAACACACCACTGGTATGAAACCATGTCATTATGGGAAAGCTGCAGTCAAACACAATCACAATCAAAAATAACAGCCTACATTCCACAGTCACCGTTTTGTCTAACCAAACCTCATAATCCACATTTTTTGAATATGAATTCATCATGCATGTCATGGCCAGCAAATGTGTATTTTGTAGAACAAGCAAATTAAATGGATAGCTCACCCCAAAATGAAAATTATATCATTATTTATTCACCCTATTTATTCAGTGGAAACCAAGATATTTTACACTGTTTTTGCCTATGGAGCCCAAAACATTTCCCCATGGACCACTGACTTTCACTGTATGGACAGAATCACCGAGATATTGTTTGTTTCCAAAAATATCTATGCAAAAGAAAAATGTACACAGGATTTGGACGCTATGAGGGTATAATGACAGAATAATATTTTCATTTTTTAGCCTTATCTTAGCCTCTTGGTATAAAAAAAACCCCACACATACATTGCACTGTGCTATTTGAACAACAGGTTAAGATGGAGGTGGGGGAAATGTGTCAGTTAAACAGACCTCTTTCTTCAGTGAGATAAGAAGAGGACCAGTAAAGTCCAGACTGCTCTGTCTTCCGGCTTAATTGCAGATGTCTAATGGCAGAGCTTCAGACTGCGGTCAAGGAGGCAGTTATCCGAAGCATAACACAGCATGTCCAGAGAGAGAGGCCTTTTTTTGTGTCAAGGCACATTCTGTGGTCAATCAATACAGTGTGTAAATAATCTTCTACAGCAGCATGTCAGAAGAGTCCAGGAGAAGAAAAAGAATTTTGTTCAGCCCAGAAATAAAACAATCTGTCAATATTTACTCACCTTTATAATGTTCCAACCCATATGATGTAATTTTTATGAAGAGCATAAAAACACTATAAAAGTATCATAAACGTAGTCCATATCTCAAAAATGAAGGGTGTTTTCGCAGTGATTCCAGGGAAGAATGATTTTGGTTCCCCAACGAACCTTTCATGGCTCGTTTCCACCAAGCGGTACGGTTCAGTACAGTACGGTATGGTACACAATTATGTCCGTTTCCATTGTCAGAAGTTGTGAATGGTACCAAAATAGCGAACCGCACCATACCACTTTTTTGGTACCCTTCCTTTGGGGTACCTAGCACAGCAAAGGGTACCAAAATGGTGGAGCGAAACTCACTGCAGAACGTTGATTGGTTGACTAGAATCATCACTTTTGCGTGATACAAGGGGATAAAGCTTCTCCTTCACTCGTTCCGCTCTGCTGTCCATGAGTGTTGGGCTTATTTACATCAGAGTGCGCAAACACAAAAAAATATAACAGTGTATTTTATAATTTTATATTTTCACACAGACAATAGCCGTTTCTCAATATGCGTTCTTTTCTGTTCTTGTGGACTTGTGAAACGTCATTGCCCAAAAACCTGCGTAATTTTCAAAATATTACTGTTATGTTATTGTGTCATGAAATGTAGTTTTAAGAGTTTTTCAGGCAAGAATGTAGTTGTTTAAAACTCAAATCTGTGGTTTATTTATAAAGATAGCGCCTATTTGAAAATTTGCTATGCCAATTTCGGAGCTCCATGCGATCACCGGGCGCTCAGTGCTCATGTATCCGCCTAGAGTAGCCTTACACTTGGCTAGTCCTTCCGACATTTCGTTGGAATTCATTGCAATTTGTTTTGGGTATATTTAACAGGCATTCGTGGTCTCATGAATCTATTATTTGTTCCTGGTCATATTGTTTTGGCTGAGCACAAAGTTATGTTTTAACTTTATATATTTATTTTGAACTTTACCATAGTACAGCGCTTTCCTCTTATATAAGCCTCTTATATGTTGTACTTATACTTTTATAATGGCAATTACTGTTCATTAAAACTGACATTTAACAAAAAGAGGCAGAGTTGTGCTTATTGTCTTGCTTTATCGTCGATCACTACTTTCCGGCAACCACCACGCCTATCAAGTAAGGGTACTGTTGGCGGTGGAAACGCAAGCTGGATTAGGGTGTTCGGTCCCGAATCGCAATGCAAATTAATGATATTCACAGTGTTAAACTACTTGACACAAACTGATTGGTTCATGTTACTAACACAGCCAATGAGCTTACTGCTTTACATTTAAATGGCTGGTTAGCATTTACTAGAACAGTTCACAGCACGCTTTTAGAGTTTCTCTGAAACCCTCCACCTCCCCAGCTCCACCTCTATAGATCTGCTACGGTTTATTTTATACACTATTTGTGCAGCAGCAGTATATCTTGAATACTCACAGTACTGCATGGGCATATGTACTGGCAGTAGCAAGATCCTATACTTGCTATGCAGCAGCAGCACCAATAATCTACAACAACAGCAATAACCAACAGCAGCAGCAATTCAACGTAGCAGCAGCATAACAGATCTATTCTGCCAAATCGATCTAGACCAAATACATTAACATTGTCATATCCATGCTAAAATTTTCTAAGAGTTGTCATGATAGAAATGTCTTTTTCCTTAGTGAAGAACATTTTAATCTAAGGAAACTTTTTCAGCAACGAAGAAACTTTTGTCATATGGAAAGGTTCCATGATTGTCAAAGGTTCTTGGCCCAAAACAGCTCATTCTTCACTGAAGACCATCCAGTTTACTGCAGCTCTCATTTTTCATTAAACTAACGCATTGTATTTAGTTATGACATGAAATAAACAGTGATGTTTGTTTTGCAATGTGAAACTTGGCACAATACATGAAGGCACCATTTATGAATCTGAATGTGATTGTGAATGTGATTTCTGAGCTGAAATGGTTTGAATTTTGGTCTGTTCCTCACATAATGTTACTGAATGGTTTCAGAACATTGGCAGCCACTCAGAATCCACCTGACTTTAATGAGCTTGTGCATTTAAAGTGGCAGATGAAAAATTGTAGCATGTACTTGTAATAAACAGAATGTTACTGTGCTTTGGTGTGGACACTGATATAGTTATCTCTATAGTTATCGTTCTTGGTCTGAACAGGCCTTTTTTGGAAATGTATAGAAGAATGAAATTTCACTTTGCATTTAAAAATATCACCACAGGGATATAAAAAATTACATCTGAGGAAATAATAACAGAATTTACATTTCTGAATGAACTGTGAACTGTTTAAAGAAGAAGAACAGACATCATAAGATAAGGAAAGCCGTTTTTCTCCTTTCTGGTCATGTTCACCTCATATTTCTGCACATAATGTTTGACCCCACATTCTTGAAATAGCTTTTATCCCCTTTCCATTAGGAGCCCCCCGCAGATGAATGAATAAGCATGAGTGTGTCTGCCAGATGGACCACATGAGCTGTGAAACCCACCCTCAG
Organism: Tor tambroides; assembly: GCA_021397915.2. Taxonomy (NCBI): domain Eukaryota; kingdom Metazoa; phylum Chordata; class Actinopteri; order Cypriniformes; family Cyprinidae; genus Tor; species Tor tambroides. Next base: position 10,876 of record JAFVLL020000288.1, read on the forward strand.
AGTATCCCGAGTAATCCCGCCTACCGCAAAGTCCCCCGCCCAACACCTGACACCTTCCCACACAACACCGCCAGGGTCCCTTTAAACATTAATGAGCTTTAAATTACGACGGGTTTAATTAAAGAAATTGACTTTGACTGGGGAGAGATATTTCCCTGGTGGGACCTTTCATCCCTCTTCCTTAACAGGCTTTCAGCGAAGAGTATTTGCCAAGTACAGTTATCCCACAATGCCAGGTGGTGATAGTGAGAAAGCATAAACACTATCTTTTGGCATGATGACCTGGAACAAAACAGGAATATTATGGCAGTGTACACATCAGTTTTGCCTCCTTTTTATTACAGCTTAACAAAAATGTGTACAGCAGCGATAAAAATGCTGGGAACATAACTGAACAAAACTGGAATAAAACTCAGAGGCTGTGGACGATTTCATGCTGTGTTCTTATTTTGAAAGCCACAGAAATTTCACACCTACTCCATCAATGTGGAGAGCAGATCCTTTATCAGTTAGTATGAACCTTATAAAGTTGGAAACCACACCAGGCTCTTATAGAGGTGAAGTGTGCAATTTTTGTGCCACAAGTAGCTCTAAATGGATTTGCAAAAAAGCAATGATTGTTCCAAACAGGATTCCCAAAAGCTTCTAAAGTCCCATCTGAAGGAAGCAAAGGTTTGGTGTATTTTTCCATATTTTTTCTCTTATATACAGTATTTGTATTCAGTGTTTGAAATAATAGGAATAATACACTGCCTGGCAGTTGTATGTTTTGAAACAATTCATTTAACCTTAATTGAAGTGTGGAGCTTTTCATTTCATTTGGAAGGCTGTTCAGATATGTCCAGGATGACAGTGTTAAGATTCGTTGGACCCAAATTGTGAAATAGTGGTTCAGTGAGCATGAGGAACCATTTTTATGCATGAACTGGCCACCACAGAGTCCTGACCTTAACCTCAATGAAAGTTTTTAGAATGTGCAGGAGTCAACATTACAGCATGGTTCGACTTTCCCATTGTCAATACAAGATCTCGGCTAATAATTAACCTCTTAACTGTCACCTGTCCACTCTGTGGGACGCCTAAGTTTACTTCACTATATTACAATAAATCCTGATCTAATCATGACAAACTATATATCGTTGGTGTACATTCAGTACTCCTAAATAGATATTTTACCACTTTTTTTGTTAAAAAATTATGTAGGAAAATTATTAGATTAATTTATGACAAGAGTGCACCTAAAAAATCTACATCATAACAGGAGTTCTGACCTTTGTCACAGACCATCTTCTTAGTTGCCTTTTTCCCTATCACGCTTTAGAAATCATAAGAAATTATATATAAATTGAAAACTTAAAATCTCAAAATTCATGCTTTGGACCCCATTTTAAAATCACACATTGAATTACCATGGAAATGGTACATAAATATCATGTTACAAAATGTTTTCGTTCATGAATTATAAAAAGTTTGGATAGTGCACTATAATGTCTATGTTCAAAACTGTGAGTGACAGTTAAGGGGTTAATGCAGCTCTTAATGGAAATAAATGTTGTGACATTGCATAACATTGTCAAAACAATGCTACAACAAAAGCACAATGTTATCAAAGCTAAAGGTGGTCCAATGAAATATTACAGTGTGCGACTTTGTTTTGGACAGACAGTGAATATTGCATATTGCAACAGCTGGTATAACTGAATGATTTTAATACTTCAAAAAGTTGTGAAAAATCAAAGTTTTAGTTTAAAGCAGACAGCAGAGAATAGACGGGCATGTGAATCTTACTTGGGTTGTGCAAGTGTTTGCTTGAGCTCCCAAGGCATAGTCGCAACGATCAACAACCTGTCACGATGCTCTCATATTGAACTAGTCACGCAAGCAAGCCACTTGAGGAAAGACAATAAGAGGGATGCAAAGCAGTAAACTCTATTTCAGGTGTTTTTGTTTACCAGGATGGTTTTGCTGTTGATATAATTATATATTACCAAGTTGAGCAAAGAATTGGTGGTATAAAACTTTTTTGGTTGTTTGTTTGCATTGAGGTTAAAATAGCATTGTCGGATTGATGACATCACTTTTTATGTAATGTTACACAATAAAACACTGCTGTTCAGCTTCTGTATGACCAACCCAACCTGGATTTCACCATCTCATACAAATTATGGCAACTTGGCCATAAATATTGGTGGTCGTGTTTTCAAGTATTCAAATGTCTGGCATCTGTCTAAAGTCAGCAAGTTGCAGAAGTATTAAAGATATTTAATTTAAAATTTTAAACCATTTTTGCAGCATAGCTAAAATCTGACACAACTGACCCAAATTTTTACTGCTGCACTGTTTATCTCCCCATTTCCCTTGTGAAGTAACAGAGACGCTCAACCAAGAAGAAGATATATTAGAGAGAGTATTATTTCAGGAGTCTGTGACACAGAAAATACAGCATCTTTTGAACTTTTTGAATCAGAAATGAGCTGTTGGAAAGGAAACGCAAAACAAAATGTGATGAGTTAGAGAGCGATACATGAGTAAGACAGCGAGCAGGTGGTGGAGGGAAAGACAGAAGGCAAGGGAACACTGTATGAAGGAAAAGCGCCAAAGAAACTATGGAGGCTCTGATTAGTAACGCCTGGATCCACATGTCAGCTGACAAAGATATCAGGTTAAATTTAGCAGAGGTTCTGTGAGGCAAACAGAGTATGCCAGAGAAAACAACACTCCCACCGTCTCCATTATCTGACCTCATATTTCAACCAGAATTCGTTTGAACTTATTTAGCCAGAGGCTGGAGTAGCTTTCCTACACTGCTTAACATTTAAAACCATTTCCATTTCCAGTTTGCCCATAGGAAATAACGTCTGCTAGATGCACATGTCTTCCTCTATAAGCAGGATGTCAAGTGCTTTGTTTCACTGAGGCTCATGCAGAAGCTTTTTTCACTCTCATCCATTTATTTTCCCTTTATTAATTGCAGCTCACAAGACATTTGTATATTCCCTGTCCACTGTCAGAAGTAAATGTTTTTCCTTAAAGGCATAAAATGTAAACTCTGTCATCATTTACTCATCCTCGTGTCATTCCAAACCTGTATGACTTTCTTTCTTCCACTGAATAATAAAAGAGAATTACTTGTCATTCTTTTCAATGCAGTTAGTCCCTATGGTGACAAAGGCTTTCAAACTTTAAACGGGCACAAAAGTACCATAAAAGTACAAAGGTCGATGTGACTCATGCGCTAGTCATTTAATAGCGTTCTATGATGAAAAGACCAAAAATTTTTATTCACCGATAATCTTCCCCTCCAGTGAGCTGTTAACCGCTGTGTCTGGATCACTGAGTCAGTGAGATGAACTTTAGAAACAGATCAGTCAGATTTGTGAATGTATCATTCACATCAGTTTTGTGAACTAACAAATTCATTGAAAAGTTCTGACTCAAAAGAACAATTCAGTAATGAATCAGACATCTCTACTTTGGTCATGAACAATTTAAGCAGATGTTAAATTTGCTTAAATTTCTCATGTTTTATTTCACAGAGCTAATAGTTTTGGGTGACCTACATCTTGGCTGGCTGCAGGATGGTGCAAAGAACAATGAGGTAGATATGGATGCAAGCCATGCATGATTTAGAAGTAACACTAAAAATTCTTTCCCGCTGTCCCCCTGTGAACGCTGTGCTAGACAGGTGCTGCTGTGAAACTGGAGAGGGAAACAGTCTGCCTGTTTAAATATTTAGTAGGAAAATCTGCATATAATTACCACATGAATGTCACGTAAACAGACACCTGCAACATCAAGTTCAAGTTTCCTTTCCTAACAGTCAAAAATATACACAAAGAAATTAAAAATTATCTAGTTCTGAACAGCTGTTTTCTTTATTAAAATATTCATCAATGTTTGGTAGACCCTATTTTTAATTACATAAAATTTACCAAGTTTCATTACATAAACTTACTCAGACTCGCCTACTAGAATGTTTCATTTAAAAAGTAACCAATTACAATACCATTCAAAAATTTGGGGTGGAATCAGCAAAAGTAGGCTATTTATTTTATTGCTAATATTTTTCTTCATCAAGGATGCATTTATCTGTGCAGAGCACACGCATTCTAACAGTCAGTTTGTGAAGATATTCAGCTGAAGTTTCACTTCCCACATTTGTTCGTAGGGCATTTCCCACATTTATTCTTATGAATCAAAGCTGAATTTTCAGCATGATTCCTGCAGTCTTCAGGGTCACATAAACCTTCAGAAATCATTCTAATATGTCGATTTGCTGCTCAAGAAACATTTCTTATTATCATCAATGTTGAAAACAGTTCTTTCAATAAATATAGGAAAAAGAAAAGAATTTTGAATAGAGATAATGTCTGTGCTAACTGAACTTTGATTGGTCCTGTATATTTTTGGCATATATTTAACAATTTATAATGCCTGTACAGTCCTGACAATGGCAAAGCCACTCGGATTCAGAGTTTCAACAGAAAAACCAAAACCTGCAATGCTTACCTAAACCTTCAGCGCTAGAGTTTTACAGCCTTGCAAGTGCTGGTATTTCCTTGAGGAAATGCAAATCTGGTTTTCCCTGCGGTGCTGCTATAAAAACCCTTTACTATTCTAGGATACTATTATCTTGCAAATAAATCTCACTGCTTCAGTTTTATACAGACAATAAATGGACAAGTGGATGGACTCTGCTTGAAATGCTATCCATTCAAGAAATATCTTTTCCTGCACTTTTAATCTGCACATATTTCCTTCTGTTTGTGCCGGTCAGGAGCAGCAGTGCACTCTAGTTTAGAGGAAACAATGAAACTCAGATCAAACAAGCCTATTTAGAGCAGTGTAAAAAGACCGAAAAATAAGTCTTTCTACCTGCTTCTTAAAGTGACAGCTCAGTGTGGAGGGGCTGATGACTCATACTGCAGTAATAAGCAGCGAGTTTCATTGAAGCGTGACAGTGGAGAGCATCCATCTGCGTGTCACAGGCATGTCCTGCTGCCGTCGCTGAAGAGCTGGGGCTGAGCTGTCCGTGTCAGACATCTCATCATGGTGATGATGGAAGTCTTTGCCAGATCACCTCATGACATGAACACGAGACCAAAGCCAAAGCATCCCAACAATGGGTCAGCCAAAGCACCGAATACATGACAACCTTCATTAAAGCATCTCTGTCAGGCCACTTTGTATCTCTGGCCCCTGCTTTGGCACATCAGACAGACACGATCATGATGCCAACTGGCCCTCGGAGCACATACACTCTGATCAGCAGACAACAAGCATCCCAGTGCAACCCTTCAGCACATACTGAGATACTGTTACACATATGCTCGTCATTGTTCTCTAAATAGATGTGCAATATGCTACATCATAACTTTTGGCATAAATGACACTCTCTTGAAAAGCTATGTATCATTCTCACATACAATGCCGTTCAAAAGTTCGGGGTCAGTCAGGTTGTTGTTGTTGTTTTTGAATTGAATACCTCTATTCAGAAGGATAGTTGATCAAACAATTTAGTAATAATTCTTAAAAATAAGTTCCTTTGAACATTTAAAAATACAGTCAAAACAGTTTAAAATAATTGGCTTGTATGTCTTTGTTTTATTAAAATAGATATTAATATGTTTTTTTTTCTTCCGTGATAATAATTTCTGTCATTTTCAGCATCACTTTTAGTAAATTAAAAGTTAAATGTGTTAAATTATTCAATTTGTGCAAATTATTCAACACAAATGTTTTATTAGTAAACTCTAAACTGTGATATATTCATTCTAATGTTGTGATTTGCTGCTTGGGAAACTTTTTATTATTAGCACAGTTGCAAATGGTGGCGCTGCTTAATGGAGTGTGGAAAGGCAATACAGTGTCTTTTTTCAATTACTGCCTTGCAGAGTCTTCAGTATACTTGCTTTTATTACCAGTCACAAGAAAAACGCTTCTTTAGAAACTCATCAGTCTATTGTTCTGTTGAACGAACTGTTGTCTTGAAAGAAGAGAGCAAACTGGATATAAGCAGCACAAACCATTTGGATGGTCTCACAGCAAGATGATTAGTAGTCTATATAAGCTCACACAGGTGATCAGAGACCCTGGGCGTCTTTCTTCTGGTGTTTTAGAAAAGTCTCTTTAACGTCTTTCTTTTAACGTCATCTCTTTAAGTTATAACTGTGAACTTAATTGTCTGCCGTCTTTAGTGTCTTAAGGATTGTTCCGCAGGTGCAGACGCAGGTGCAATAACTGTTTATGGTTCGTTGAACAAGCATGAAAAACATGTTTGTTTTTTTTACAGATTTAATTTTAAAATACAGTATCCTGAAAAAGGGACATTTCTTTTTTGCTGAGTTTATATGAGAAGTGAGAAGTAGCCTATACATGATGACAATGACACCTGTGAGAAACTTCAGCTGAATATCGTAATACACTGACTGCTAGAATGCACAGATGAATGCATGCTTGGTTAAGAAAAATGTCAACACTAAAATAAATACTATTCAAAAACATAAACATGTCACTGATTCCTAACTGAGCTAAAAGCTTTATGCAGATTCATTATAAAGAAGACAGTAGTGCAAATCACAATCTTGAGTGAGATCTTGGAGGTGCAGCTTCTGGCAGATTGCCACAGCACCATAAAAATGAGCCATGAGCGTATTCCACCTTGGAATGTTTATAGCATTCTTGAATTACTTAAACATATTGATTTACACACTGGCAGCTAACAGTGTGCCGCTTTCTATTTCTGCCACCATTACGCATCAGAGCAGCAATGTGTGAGCATGCAGATCTCAGTGACCTGCTGGGAGACTTACCTAACCATACAAGCAGGCAACACTCAAACACATACATCAGCCTTAAGTGAAGGTTGTGACCACTAATTAGACACTGATGAATTGAGTTTGGATACCACGTCAGGCAAGGAGGGTCTCCTGCTTATGCAATGGTCACATTGTCAGCACTGACAAGTTAAAGCTGTCGTTTATGTTTTTGCAGCGCTGGAAGGCTCTCTGAAATGATGACTGTACATTAGGTATAGTTCACTCAAAAATGAAAATTTACTCACCCTCAGGCCATCCAAGATGTAGATGAATTTGTTTCTTCATTAGTACAGATTTGGAGAAATTTAGTATTGTGTCACTTGCTCATCAATGGATTCTCTGCAGTGAATGGGTGCCGTCAGAATGAGTGTCCAAACATCTGATAAAAACATCACAATAATCCACACATAATCCACAAACTGTATGTTTATAATAAACAAATCCATAATTACAATGTTTTTAACTTTAAACTGTTGATTACAGCTAAAATTAAAGTTCTCTATTTATAACACTTATATTTACGGTGAAAACACCACCTCGTCAAAAGCAGGAGAGAAATATACGCAGATCAAAGATCATATACAAGCTGGGGGGAAAAAGTCCAATATGTCAGTGGATTTTGATGTGAGAGGACAACAGGGGATATTTCAATGGATGGACTGATGGACTGGAGTCATGTGGATAACTTGTGGATTATTGTAATGTTTTCATCAGCTGCTTGGACTCTCATTCTGACGGCACCCATTCACTGCAGAGGATACACTGATGAGCAAGTGATGTAATGCTACATTTATCCAAATCTGTTCTGATGAACAAACAAACTCATCTACTTCTTGGATGACCTGAGGGTGAGTAAATATTCAGCTAATTTTCATTTTTGGGTGAACTGTTCCTTTAAATTATTTGTCTCGTTTGAACTATTCAGAGTTAAAGTTCTTGGAAAATCCTAATGCCAAAATTTGAGCAATAGTACTAGTGATACTTTGCAAATACCACAAATAATAGTGTAACCTCTCGGCACTCTGCTCTGCCTTACCTAAGCACAGTAACATATTGCAAGCACTTCAAAGACTTTGGAGGGGCTTCAGAGGATATAGATGGGAAACTTGGGACAGGCTTTTGTCCATCCTGTCGTCTGTTCTTCAGTCTCACCGAACTTTACAGCTGGTGGTTGAGTCCTCTGGGAGCGTCCACAGGCGAGCAGCCAGGTGTTCAGGAGTCGGCCTGCTGCGACCGATGACAGACATGCTGGGACCGTGGAGAGTGGCTCAGTTGGTGCCTGAATCTGTAAGTCCCATTAAAGCCACTGTGTGTCATGCTGTCCCTTTAAAGTCATGCCAACTCTCAACATTTGCTTGTGTAATCTTTTTAAAAAATCAATTATAAGCATACATCTGATATCGCAACCATAAAAAAACAACAGAAATAATGCAGTCAAACTTTACGCAAGTAAGAAATGCTCCTGGATTGTTGCTGAGCATTCCTATAAAAAAAAAAAAAAACATAGCCCAAATCATGGTCCAAACCCTAATATCTGATTGGTTGATATCCCCATGTGGTT
>JAFVLL020000289.1:0-23309 GCA_021397915.2 Tor tambroides
GACAGACGCAGGTAATCGCATGCAATCAGTAGATCTCTCTCTCATTCGCTGTCTGTTTAGGCTTAAGTGCAAATTTACTGAGCCTCTGTACAAATGGTACACATTATGTTATCATTACTAACCTATTTAATATTCAGTACACATTCACAAAGTGTAAAACGAGAAGGGCATAACCTTAAAAAAAAAACACGCAAATATCGCAGTTGCTGCGGTTGTTGCATTCCTCTGCTGTTATGCTCGTCAATAGCCCTGTATTGCGATATTGCGACAGCCCTAGAAGTCGCGCCCACTCTTACTGTAAAAATAAGGTGCGTCATATAATTCAGCTCTATTTGTATTAATTTCAGGTCTGAGAACAGCTTTACAGCGTCGCGAACTTAACAACGAAAACGCACTCACCTAAACGATTTGTCTCATGTGTGAAGTGGCGCGAAGTCGGATTCATTTAGAGAATCGGTTCGTTCGGACGGTTTATTAATCTGAAGCGCTTCAAAGTAAAAGTCCGCGCGTGTGTTTGCGCAAGGACTTTGTTCAACCGCTTTTCCACACTGGTTTATGTAAGTATACTAAATAATCTAATCTTTTTGTTTTAAGAGATGTATAGTGTTTTTGAAATAAACAATTTTTCCAAATGCTGTGAAGGGGGAAAAGATGGAATAAAACACATTATTGTTTTGTACAATAATATTGATAAGTACAACAGTGTGTATTAATATTTTAGAACTGCTGGAAGCAAGTGTCACATGAGCAACATGCTGAATAATTCAGTGATCCATTTCAAAATAGGGTGACGTTCTACGGAGGATGCCGTAGGAAAATAAACCTGGCCTAACAGCCCACATGATCTTGTTAAAAGGAAGAACTTTAGAGGTATAAATCATTCATGAGCACATCAAACAAAAGCTTTTCTTCTGGAAGTGTGACAGGGAAAGTGGGGTTAATGGTTGCAGGTTACTCACAGATGTCAGCTCAGGCTGCAGAAAGCCTTTCAGAAACACCATCATTAAAATCAACACAAAATGTCATGTGATGTAACGGATCTCCAAATAAATGAAATTAGGATACTCCACATGTACGGTGGCACTTGATTTCATCCATGGAACACCTTATATGGAACCTTATTTTTATGTCTTGTGACAGTTTTGTATTATATTATCTGATTTCTATTTTCAGAGTTTCCATATAACCATTCATGCTTGCGGTTTGTGTCACTTCCCCCCCCCCCCCATGCATACATTTTTCTTGCTAAATTGGAATGACCTAGTTCTCAGTGAATAATATTTTCTCAGTTTTCTCAAATTTTAAACTAAGGGTCAAAATACTATCTATCTGTCTATCTATCTATCTATCTATCTATCTAGTAAAACTTTTTACTTTTTTAGTTCTACTAGGTCTCTTCCTTACAGAGCTCTTTGTGCTGGTGCATTTACTTTATCATTAACTTCACATTTCATCAAATTGTGAGAGAAAAAGTAAACATATTTGTGTTGCTGTTCAAAGTGTCAACACTCCATATTCACCCTTTAATTATTGCTTTGATAGTGCCTTAATTGTCCATTCCCTTCCCATAACTGTGAGCAGCCTGTGCTTATCTAGTGAGATTTGGCGAGCGGCGCCCATGAGCCACTGTAATCTCATCCATCCGCACTGTCATAATACACCACTAACACTCGCCTTCTCATCCCTGATTGAAAAGCGTGAGCAAGTAACAAATCGCCAACTCTTTTCTTTGCCTGTATCTATGAAGAAAATCTCCAAATCCATCTTACTCGTGCGTGAGCTTTTGAATCCCCCTGCAATCTTTCCTGAGGGGCCTGTGAGGTTGTTTATGTGGGTGGTTTTGGCAAAATCACAGTATTCATTTGATTTAATGAAAACCTCGAGTTTTACGCCCCTAGCAAAGAGCGATGAATTTGGATGCGGGCAGGGAGTAGTTGAACAATACGACAGAGTCTATGAGAATAGCTGCTGTTCGTCAGCGTTTGAGTAATTAAGCGAAACTCCACCGCAGGGCAGCAGGTAAATTGCCTGGCCTTAAACTCCAACATGAATTTCATTACTATGTGTGAATAAAATGTTTGTAAACTTGCATGAAAATGTTAAAATCATAAATGGTTTGCGAGGTTTAGCCAATGCATTTGACTTGTGGCAAACTGAAGTTTAAAGACCCCATGAAATTACTTTACAAAAATGATTATCGACACACACAAAAAAGGAAAATCGTAATGACAAATAAATAAAGCCTTTTTTTAAGAAATCTACTGCATTTATGTTGGCTTGGAAAAGTTTGTCATTTTAGAACGTTTCCATATAAATTTATACGTAAAATGTCATCTGGTATTACTAAAAAGTGTCATCTGGTATTACTAAAAAAAGTTCCTTATTGAGTACATGTGAGTGTACACATTTTAATTATTATTTTCAAATAAATGGATGTTAAATATAATAATAATAATAATAATAATAATAAAATGCAAAAAGTACCTTTTTTCCCCCTAATTTTATTATTAATTCATAAATATAATTAGTGCTTAGTCACACCACATGAGATTTTACAACCTGAACTAACCTTGCTTTGTCATAAAAAGGCTGAAGTATCTGATATTTTCAGAGATGTATTAACCTTGACCTTGCTTATCTTATGAAACTATAATGATTATGATATAATTCCCCCTTTTTCTGCATGTTGGTTGCACCACATGACTTAGATTTGGCTGACAAACATTTCTGAAATATGACTAAGCAATCAGTTCTGAAATAATAATAAAAGTTGCCAAACTACCTTTTTTTCTTTAAAGAAATTTTCTTCAAAATTTATGCCACTTTTTTTTTCTTTTTTCTTTTTTTTTTTTGATATCAGAACAGTCATACCTACATGCATTTTGACTTTATTCCCTAAAAAAAAAAAAAAAAAAAAAAAAAAATGTTAATAAAGAGGTTTATTAAAGTCATTTTAATATATTAATTTAATTTGTGGATTTTTGAATAAGTTATAATAAATTACTAAATGAATTAAAATTAATAAATAAATAGATTTGGGTGGGGTGGGGTGTCATTGGCCCATTCATGTGTCAAATTTTTGGAGTACACTACAGTATTAATATTGTTAAATAAAACGCAAAGTATTAAAAAAAATAACTGAAATAAAGCTGATATAAAATAAAATAAGCATTAGATGAAAAATTTAAATACATGAAAATTAAAAAAGGTCACCTTGGCATCTAACTGATGTGAAATATGTTTAAGTTGTTAAGTGCTAAAATTACTAAAACTGAAATAAATTATGATAAATTAAAGCTAAATAGAAATATTTAAAAATAAATAAATTCAAAAGTACTAAAACTTAAAAATCGAAAGCTAATTCAAAATATTAATAAATATCATGATAGCATATAAGTAATACTAGCATTAAAATGACCTCAAAGCTAAAAGATATTGACTAATATCAATAAAACTGCTGCTTTTTCACAGTTTTTAATAAGCTCTGCCAGACCTAGGTGTGAATTTCTGCACCGGCACAAGAGGGAGTTGATTTCAGGAAACCAAAGATTATTTACCATTTTTCCGTTACGCAGCAGTTACATGCTTTTGTGATTCTGCTCATTGGCACCAGCTGTTCGACAATCTGTTCTTTTCCAGACAAGCAGCGTTGTGTTTATTTATCGCAAACCAAATTGAGGCCTACGAGGCTTGCTTGGAAACCTGCCGTCCGTTCAAATAAGTGCGGCGTCCTGTGTCTGACGTTGACATTGATGGATCACCGTCAATCGGATTAGACCTTCGATATTCCATTATTAAGTCAAGAACTAGGGACGCAGATTTGATCAAGCAATTCGCGTGACTGTACAGTGAATGCACTGAGACTGCGACCGGCTTGATTATGAAACCTGTTCCTTCATAAAAACTGAGGTACATTCAATGTACCATCAATATCTGTGCAATATTCATGACTGTATGTATTAAAATGTACCTACCAGAGCATATGCTTACCAAGACCATGTGTTTTATGTCTAACTGTATTTATTCTCCCGCAGTTCTTAAATATCATAAATGATGTGCATTCGGGAGCCGAAATGCATTGAAAAACTGCAACATCCAATAACACTTGTGCTTTTATATACAGTACATACAGTCACATATCATCCACAATTCGCATATTGCAGCATCTCTGAGACCTTATAGTGCTGCAATATGCCACCGCTTTTTGTATGAGGCATATTTTACATGATCATTATGGTTCATTTATATTCATTATGTCTGGGCGAGGTGGGTTTCACAAACTTCTCTAAATGATAAGTTGCCGGTTGAAAAAAAAAAAATTGCCTAGAACAGGTTAATGGCTATTGCATTTCCACATATTAATAGGGGTTTAAAAGAAATTATGCAGATTTAAATTAAATAAAATGGAAAAATGTGCTCCATTTAATTTTTATAAATAAAGTATAGAGTATTCCATTTCATTTCAGCTCTCATTCTCAAAGATAATTGTAGCTATTTGTTTAAAAAAAAAAAAATCACCATGTTCTAAAACAAGGTTAATGGAATGGAAAATGCTTAGATTTCCACATTAATATGGGTGCAGAAAACATGCAGAATTAATGTGAGATGAAATGCAGTCTTTGTTGTTAAAGATAATTTCATGTTTTTCCCCACATGAAGTTTTTTTTTTCAACACAGGCTCCTAGAAAACGTGCCTGTGGTTTCGCAGCTCTTTTAAATTTAAATGTCCAGCGAGTGGTGCTAAAAGCGTGTTCAATTTTCTCTAAAACAGATGAAATTGAATGTGGAGACATTTTATTACATTGGTTAATGTACATATCGTGGCAGTTCAGAAACGTCCATTGAGTGGTGCCGAAAGCTCTATCGAGTTTGAAAATAATGTAACGCCTACACTAAAACTATCCAGTAGTGTTAACAATGGCAAATGTGAGATAAAAGTGGATTTGCTAAAGCAACCCTGTCATTTAACTTTCTTCAAGAAATCTTTGAGGTTTTTTCATGACTCGTGTTTGACGGGATTCGTACCAGTGCGCTCCACATCATGAGAACAATGCTGTACTGGGTGCGCTACCAAGCAAGTTTACTGCGTAAGAAAAGTAGCCCTAGTAAAAAGTAATATATTTAAAATACATTGATTTCATATTAAGTATAGTTCAAGTCTATTAACATATTTACTGACATATTGCTTGCTTACTGATATAAAAATTCTAATTAAACTTTATTTGGAATACTACTTGTGCGCAATGCACATTTCTTAATATTAAGCCTAAAATGTGTTTTAATTTCACTATTGATAAGGATTGCATGATCTTTGAATAATATCGGTCTTTAAATGCAAGATATTTAAAGCATACCTGAAGTGCACTTGCAATACTTACACTTCAGCACAATCAGATATACTTCAGCATATCTTTATTTGGACTTCAGCACTACTTACGCACAATTAAAGTTCATTAAGTATAAAATTCAAATTTAGCAGACTAACAACACTCAGTATTAAGAATCAAATGTATGTGAACTTTTGTAATGGGGCCAGTTTTTAAAAAAAACTCGGCTATCATTTTGTCTTGTGGACTATAAACATCTTTTATCTAAAATATATTATTCAGGACAGTAAAAAAAAACAAAAAACATGTATTTGTTATCCCCCATCTTATTTTCGTAGGATAATTAACATTTTGCATAGTATGTAAACTTGACCACAACTGTATATACAAATACAATACAGTCCTCGCCAACACATTGGTGCATATTTTTTCCCAGCTCGCCAGTCTCAGTCCATTGTATTCTTAAAGGTGGGATATACAACCCATCCATCAACCTTCAGAGAACCCCCCATGCACCTTTCACAGGATTCACACCACCGGTGGAGGCAGTGACCCTTATCATAATGTTACGTGCTGAAAGGTCTGGTGCCCAGCCCTCATGAGACTAAGAGAGATCACTGTCCGCTAGTTACAGGAGAATGCTGTGTACAGTTCAGCTGGCTCAACCTCGGATAAAATATTTGCTCTGTGGTATTTACCATTTCCCTACGGACACCTGAATGCCAGGGCATTTGAGATTGGACAGGCCACTAGCAAACAGGTCTTGGTTGACACGTTACGGCCATGACAAAGCTATTGGGGAGTGTGTTTTTTTTTTTTTTTTTTGGTCATGTATAGGACATGTTGGTGGATTAGCATCTTGTGTTGGTCCTGGAACAACATTCCTGGAAAATGCAAACAATCTTAACTCTTTCCCTAAACCTAGCATTTCGTCATCTCACACAATAAACTTTACACATCTAATTATTTAAACTTAGATATTCAAAAGTTTAGAATCATTAACTTTAACTTTTAACTTTAACTTTGTTTATTTAGAAGTCTCTTCTGCTCACTAAGGCTGCATTTATTTGATCAAAAATACAGTGTTTCACAATAATATTGTGAAATATTATTTCAATGTAAAATAACTGATTTCTATTGTAATAAATATAATTTATTCCTGTGATCAAAGCTGAATTTTCAGCATCATTACTCCAGTTTTCAGTGTCACATGATCCTTCAGAAATGATTCTAATATGCTGATTTGCTGCTCAAGAAACATTTCTGATTGTTACCAATGTTGAAAAGAGTAGAGCTGTTTCATATTTTTGAAAAACTGTTAACATGATGCTAGGAACATGCTAACATGATTATCATGTTAACATTAAGATAACACGATCAGCATGATGTTAACATGGTTTTTAACAAGATGCTAACACGATTAACATGAGACTAACATGATTAGCATATTGTTAGCATGATGCTAGCATGTTTTAAGAAGATGCTAACATGACTAGCATGCTGTTAACACTTAACATGTTGCTAACATGTTTTAATGAGATGCTAATGTTTAACATTACGTTAACATGAATGTTCGTTTATTTATTAGCACCTTACAGACTACACAGTAGTTTCAGTGCTGTACATTACAATAAAAGGCAAAAGCACAGAAAGACAGAACATAAAAACATCCATATAATAATGTACTAAAATACCAAAGAGTACAAAGATGATCTTAACTGGTCCTTAAAAACATTAAGAGTTAAGGAGGATCTAACATCCAATGGCAGATTATTCCACAGTCTTGATGAGCATGAGTCTAACACAGTTAGCATTATTAGCATGACGCCAGTGTGATTTTAAAATGATGCTAACAGGACAAACATGCTGCTAACAACTTAACAAGTTGCTAGCATGTTTTTAGCAAGATGCTAATATGTAGTAACATTGTGCTATGTAGTTAACATGGCTTAAAGCTTAACAAGATGTTGCTAGCATGTTAGCATGTTTTAAGCATTAACAGCTTGAACAGTACATTTTGTTGAAAGTAGCACCCTAAAATTAACCCTAAAATCTAATTCATTGATAGGAATATTGTTCAATAAGCAAACCATCTATTTGCCCACAATACGGTAAGCGACCTACATCTGAAAAATCTCTATGATGAATAAGACTGTCAGAGAAAGGTCAACAACCAGCTGTTTTGCCTTGGTGTAACTTGGCTGAACAGTAGAAAAAAAAAAACATATTATGGTCATGATAATGCTGAGGATATGGCAGGCTGAAGGAAACATTGGTACAGACTGCTTACAGGAAACAGCTGCTCGTGGCCCTGACAGCGTAAAATAGTGTATAAATCAGACTAAAACTATACAAACAGAGAAAGGCTTAATACTGTCCCCTATAGCAATGAAGGCCTGCTCTTCAGTCAGGTTATCAGAGGCTAATGTGGTTTTCAGTATCTGTACTGTTATGTTCTCGGTATTATATGGCATCTGTAATACAAAAGATAGAATTACTGAGAGAAGTTGACCCTCACTTTGTAAAACATGAGGTCGTCTAACAGAAGCAAGCATTTTTATATCATACAGTCACACTCAAGCCTTCAAGTGGTTCTTATTCCCTCATGCTCAAGATATCATCTCCATTTATCTCATCATGAATTCAAGTATCTCTCTCTCTGTATCTCTCTCTCTCTCTGTCTCTGTCTCTTTCTTTCTCTCTCTCTCTCTCTCTCTCACACACACACACACACACACACACACACACAAAAAAAGTATTTTCTGATTTATGGAGTGTTAAAAAGACAAATCCAAAAATGTTTCTGTAAAAAAACAAAACAAAACAGTGACCTATAGTATAATCAACAAACCTGCCTTTATCCAAAGCTCACATTTCTGTTCTGGAAATGTAGGCAAATTATGGCATATTTAATTAGACCGTGCTTAATTTGCATATCTAAGCATAACATTTCAGAAATCTTGTAATACAAAATATTTGTCTGAATGTACTCTGATTAATCAATGGGGGAAAGTGTGGTGATATTGCTAATCATTACACAAACTTTCATTCACCGGTGGTATCTTGCCTTAATTACACTATTAGCTTGTTAATAATATATTCATTGTACGAATCTAATCATAAATCTAATCATTCAATCCTCAGATATACAAACACACACACACACACACACACACCTGGTTGTGTTATAAAAAGATAAAAACAAAAATGTATTTTGTAAACAAATGCTATCATATAATACCTAATAGTAATTACGTTTAGTAGTAGTAGTAGTAGTAGTAGTAATAGTAGTAGTATAAAAATTAACAATAATAATAATAATCATCATCATCATTCTTTGACTAATTTATTTGGGGAAAAAAAAAAAATCTAAATTAAATTTTGAAATCAATCACATTACCAGTCAAACTACAAATAGATAAATAAACAAAGATACAAACGAATGCTATTATCTACAGAAAAAATTACAATTAATAATATTAGCCAATTAATAATATATTTGTTTATTAGCTATTTAATGTACCATTATAGTAATGCACTGAAATTTGGTGCGTTCCACTTCTGTTCTCCCCGGATTAATCTCTTTGCCTGTTTGCTTAACTGTCTGTTAAATTAAGAAATGTAGATAATCATGCACTTCATCCAGGTGGACTGACTGATTGTTGGTTATGGACATTATGTGTAGCTGGAAATGTTTTAAAAATCCATTTACAGAAACTAGACAATTTTCCATTTTTCCATTCATACATTTTGTTCATCACTACAGTCACAGAGACAAACAGTCTGTTCATTAATACGAACAACTGTTTCAGATAATAACGTTGGTTTCAGTCGAACGATGATAAAACTTTCATAGCCTCCACACTAGCTAGCCTTGTACTGATGTTTGCTGTTAAATACTTCATTGTTTGAGTTCTTCCTGCTTCACTGAAACCAGGGAGTCAGAGACCACCCGAATCTGCATCACAGGAACTTTTGAAATGGAGAGAAATTCAAATTTACATTCGCCAGACAGAAACACACACCGCATTAGTAATTAGGCCATGCAAAACATTTAAGCAGTCTTGTGAGCTACAGATGGCGTGTGTAATTTGTACTTAGTATTGCTGGCACAAACCCCCTCAGATACCTCTTGGGAGAGAAAACGACATTTTGACACACAAAAAAACGCTTTTTAGTCACAAACCTGCTGAGACATGCAAGGTTATCCTTTTACATTGGTATTCAATTATGTCCGTTTTAAATTGCAATTCATTTGTTCATTCATAAGTACGTCTGGTTCCTTCCGAATTGCCACATAGGTATAATAAAAGACTGCAAATTATCATTCAACAGAGACCTTGTGCCATCAAAACGGGTTTTATTGTGGTTCTGTGATTGAAATTTCCTCTGAATGTAAGCGAACACGTGTTCTACGACCTTCACCGACATATAAACATGCACATATAACATGTATAGGTCATAGAAAGACGCTATGCAGCAGCTAACATGTTAACTCGTCAATTTGCAGGTGACATTTGGAGAGTGCAGTCGGGTTATGTTGCGTTGTGAACAATAACGCGGCTTCAGCCGAGAGCAGAACTGTAAACACAAAGGCCTTCTGCTGAAATGTCAGTATTTAAAATGTAATAATGGAGCCGCTGTCCTAAGCACTGCTTAACGTGAATGTTACGTCTCAGGGGATTCAGCGTAAAGATGTGGATGCATTACATCTGAAACAAGCTGATAGCAAAGAGTGTGGTTTCTTGAAATGGGAATAAACAACTTGTGATATCTTAAAGGGCATAAACTGTTCTTGGTAATGTGTCTTTGAGACCAGTCACACCCATTAATGGATATATACACCTACATATAAAATGAAAATTCTGTCATTATTTACCCTCATGTTGTTCCAAACCTGAAACAAAAAGAGATGTGGAATGTTTACAGTTATACTATTTTTTCCCCAACCAATAAAAATGAATAGGAACAAATAACCCAAGGTCATGAGGAAACATTTTACAAGGTGGTAATTTGCTATGAATTCATATGATGCGATTTGTACGGTAACTTACCATTTTTAGACCTTAAGGTTCACCCTTAAATCTGACCATCAGTGGGGCATAAACAGATCTTATAAAAATATACAAATTATACAAATTTGTATTAACTACCAAATCACCAAATTGTAAAATATTTACGAACTGCTATGTGAGCATGTTGATAGAAATACTGTAGATAGTGTAACGTATTTTACGAAGTGACGATTTGGTATGAATTTGTACAATGCAATTTGTATGGTAACTTACAATTTTGTAGACATGAAGGTCCACCTTTAAGTCTGACCGTCAGTGGAGTGTAAACAAATCTTTAAAAAAAAAAAAAAAAGTACAAATTACATTAAACAAATTTGTATTAACTAACAAACCACCAAAATGTAAAATAGTTACGAACTGCCACGTGAGCATGTTGGTCGAGATACTGTCAAGCTCCCTCAAAATTACAGTCCATATTGCTCTATATTCAATGTTTTGTTGGCGAAATGTTGTCATCACAATAGAAATCTTCCTAATGCATAATATTGCGAGGGACGCGTGAGACGATACATTTGGATTTTGCATTGGATTTAAGTTTAACTTCAAACATGCAAATTTGCCACATTTACTAAAATAAGTGTACGAATAACATTGTATGAATTCTTATGAATTAGCCACCAATTTTTAAAAATATAAAATATCTACGAACTGCCACGAGAATGTGTTGGTACAGACAATGTCGAGCCCCCAAAAATGACTAAATAAATAAATAAATAAATAAATAAATAAATAAAATATTCTATTGGAATCTGTGTAATGTGGATTTCTGCGCAAAGCGAAACATTTCCTTTCAAATTCAAATTTTTAAGCTTCAAACATGCAAATTTTCCAAATTTACAAAAATAAAGCTACTTAGTTTGGAAGTGACCTCTGAATAGCTGCTTTATATTCAATTTTTGGTAAGTTACAGAACTCGAAAAATGTTTTTAGCTAAGCTACTGACTAGCCTACAAAAATATTAGCTGGGAGGCAAAATATTCCCTTGCAGAGTTTTGCATCAAATTCAAGTTTTTAAACTTCAAACATGCAAATTTGCCATGTTTACCAAAATAATAGCTGCTTAGTTTGGAAGCGACCTCAAAGTAGCTGCTCTATATTCAATTTTGGGCATGTTACAGAACTCGAAAAAAGTGTTTAGCTAAGCTACTAGGCTAGTCTACAAAAGTATTAGCTATGCTAAGCTGAAAAAAAATATATTTTCAAAGAAAATAGCTAGTTACACTGTTATGTTCAAGTAACTTAACTGAAAATTAATAATCAAAATTGTCAATTATAAATTGATACAAAACATATTTGGAAAAAACAAACAAAAAAACAACAACATCTACAGTGAATGAATGCGCAAATCTTAAATCATGTACGAATTCTTACAAATTAGCCACCAATTCACCAAAGAGTTGCAAACTGCCATGAGATGTGTATTGGTACAGATACTGTCAAGCCCACCAAAAATGACAAATAAGCTACTCAAAAAGTTTGCTAGCTAGCTAAGCTTCTATTAAATATTGTTAACTACTGTGACTGCCCAACACTGGCTAGACACTTTTTAACAAAACCCTGATGATACCATGCAATGTTTCAGCTTGCTCTGAGCTATTAGTTTAACAAATGTTGTGGCATTTGATCTGAAACAGCAAAATCAACTGTACCCTCTCCAAACTGCTCGTGTCTCAGTCCCAAGGCTGAGGTTGACCTTTAACGGTGGTTCAGCTTGAACTGCGCCTGCCCTCTCGGATTAACTGGAGAGAGGATGGGAGCATGGATTCAGTCTTGGTTCCCTGAAGAAAAAACAAGGCGATACCGCTAAACACTAATGTCAACTATTGATAAGAACAAGCAAACAATGAGATCGGTGCCAGAGCTGAAGTCAATACCGTTGCACTGGAGAAGGATTGCACAAAATGTCCTTTCGAATGTGTTATTAAGCCCCGTTTATACTGGCAGCAACTAAGCGACTGGAACTAATTAAGTTTCAGTGAGAGTCTTCAGTTGATAGCGACAGTTACGACATGATGTAGCCGTATCTAGCTACTCAAAATTAAGAAAAAAGTTTAACAGGAGGAGCAATGAAGATTAAACAAATATGCGCATTTCGACCACTATTGGATGATGTACTCAAAAAAAGTAATTAATTAGTACCTACTAATTACATATTGAACAGTGTAATTAGATTACTGTACCAATTACTCTCTAAAATGTATTTGCATTACTTATTACTAATTACTTTCTAAATCCCATATCAACCTTGACCAGTTGAACAATACAAGGATAGACATGAAACTGCTCTTTTAATTCATTCAAATATATAATATAAAATTACATAAATTATAATGACCAAAGTATTTAAAGGAAGGTTACATTAAAACATACATTTTAACATTAGATATTAAATTTGGATGTTAAATCCACTATTGTTTTAAATACAATTGTTCTATAGCCATTATAGTATTTAATGCAATTACATTGTAACTGTAATTGAAGAAACAAATAAGTGTAATCCCTTACTTTGCTTTTTCAAGGGAAATGACTAACTTGATTTTGATTTTGACTAACTGAATATTATTGTAGGTTATTCAGGTGTAGGTCAGCTTGCAAAATGGAAGCTAACTAAAGAAATGCAAAATTTTTAATTTATAACATAAGCTCATTGAAAAATCATGCCTCTACCTCCAGGTCCAAAATATACCTATACACACACAATTCATTGCAGTTTCCACCCGAAATGAACCCTAGTGCCAGTAAAACACCTTTTAAAATAACTTTTATTCCTTTATGTACAACATTTAATTACAGAGAAAGATTATTAATTCATTTTGTAACATGGTAAACTTGCTCTGTAGCGCACCTGGTACAGCTTTGTACCTGTGATTCAGACTTGCTCAAAGACAAGTAGCTAGCTAAAAGCAAGCTAAAATGGCATGGTTGCTTCAGCAAATGCATTTTTATCCTAGTTCTACTGGTAATACATTTCTTTTTGCTAAAACATTTCAAAAAGCTTTAGTCGGTTACACAGCGCACCAACATTAGAGCATCCAGCTGCAAGAACACCTACTAGTCACTGAACCTGGCGACCGGCAGCAATAAATTCGCTGTCAGTTCAAACAAGACATATGTTACAAGTCTCGACATATGTTGTAAAATTAAAAGTGAGTGAAACATCTGCTGGAAGGGAGAAGCGGCTTTCTGAGCTCAGCCAGAGTATCACGGAAACCAATCAATGGCTCTTGCTGTGGTGTTATTTCAGATTTTAGGGCTTCAAATCTAACAAGACCTTTCCACAAAACACCAAGTGTGTGAGACCACAGTGTAACTCTGAGCAAGACCATAGTGCCTTTTTTTGATGGTTTGATGATGTGAGGTACCCTATAATTTTGATGTCAAGTCCTATCAAACCATCACTAACTGAGCCTAGCCAGTACTTACAGCCTTAAGGATTGGATATGTCTCATAGATCTTAACCTGAACTTGTCCATGTTGTCGTCCTTTCAGAGTTCTTAACTGGCTCATATAAAATAATCATTTACAATAAAGAAAAAAGAAAATCCTGCTAATTAACAGACTAAATTTACCAAGATAATACAAAAAAAAAAAAAAAAAAAGACCAAATATACCAAAATTTACATGAAATTTAGGCCATTAGCTTCTAATTGTATATCTAATTCAGTATCATTGTAAACACAAGCTATGTGAAAAATACATAAATTTGCTCAGGACTGCAGAGTTCATAGATTTTTTTTTTTATTTACTTTTTAATGCAATTCTGTGTGTTTTTGGATTACCATGATCCATGACACCAATTTGTGCATATTACTATACTCAAGCCCAACAACTTTATATTTCAAAACTTTTTTTATAGCAGCACATGGCTTCTAAAACCCCTTTTCCTGGTTTCTATGGGAACAGCATTTAGTGGTATCTGTGCAGTCAAGGCCAGAATATGTGTTATGCTGTCTTTAATGACCTAGGAAATGTCAACAGGTGAGCAAATGACATTGAGACATTAAAAATTTTCCTTGAGCTATTGTCATGTTTGCAAGTTTGTCAGAGTTCTCAGGATATGTTATGTTATTTTAACTAAATGCATCAGTAGGTGGTAGCTGTTTATTTGATTGACTTATAACCTTGGATTTCCAAAACATACATTCATGAATATTTTTCTGAAATCTTGTATCTTGGCAACAAACTCTACAGTGTTGAAGCTTTTCCAATCATTCTAGTGGCATTATTCCAAAGGAAAAAAAAAAAAAAATCTTTCATCAGAATTTAATAAAGTTGCTTCGCATCTGAAACAAAGTTTCCTTTCAGTCGACATCATCTAGGACTTATGGAAGCTTGTTTCCACCAAATGATAACAAAGGTAATTGTGGAATTCCATTTGTGTTTGGGGAAAAAACAAAACTGAATTGTGAGAAAGTCAAAAATTTGAGTTTATATATCATGATTTTGAGTCACAATTTTCACTTTCCATCTAAATTTAATGAAAAAAGTCTAAATTATAAGATTATGTATTATGTATGTATGTAATATTCCCTGGTGGAAACTGGCTTCCATAAGCAACATTGGTTAATATTTCCAAAACCAAAATATCTTTTAGCCTGCTAAAAAAACCCATTGAGTCACGGCTGTAGGTCATCAGAAGAGTGTTTTAGCCATTTAGCACTATGCTAAGCTAGTTAGCTAAGCTAAAGGCTAAGTGAAAACACAAAGTGAGTGAAATCATCCATTTCTAATGGATAAACTGATACTGTGCCCTATGTTTTTATTTCTTATTGAATATCGTGTTTCTTTTGAAAAGAAAAAAAAAACATTAAAGGAGGTAATATGGGCTGCGAACGGTGTTTCATATTCGACTTTAATTACAAAGGTTTTGATAATATTCCTTTCCTCTTTTTTGAAGTGATAATTTCAGGTTTTATCTTCATCACTATGTCTGCTGGGCTAATTTTTTGAGTTTGAGTAACAACCTGTATGTTAAGATTGCAATTTCTCATTTTCAGGGAATTGTTGGCTTCACCTAGTGCAGCTGATGAGCTGGACAGACCATAACATCTTCACAGCAGGGCAGGCATCTTCCCTCGACACCCTCAGCCCACCGTGGTGATGGCAATCATGCTAGCTCATTGATTTCCTGTTCCCTCTCATAAATGAGTATTAACCCCTATGCAGACTGAAGCCCGTCAATACTTGACCTCACCAGAGCAAAGAACAGAGCCTGCAACAGGCATTTTAATCCGCTAAAATATCATTTTTTTTTCTGTAAATTCTAAATATAATCAACTTATTGTGCCACAACATTCATTCCTTCATATCACAGTGTTGGCAAAGCTATTTTGACAGTTTTGAGTGACAATTTTACAATTGATAAGTCATAACTTCCCAAGAGGACTTGAAGGCCCTCAAAAATGAGCTAATGTGAGGTAATAGCACTGAAGCTATTTAAGTTTTCATTTTAAATATATAACTATAAAATGATTTTACAATTATTTAACTAACTGTATTGCTAATAAATTGGACATGCAGATGTATAATGAGGGATTCAAATAGTCACTTTATTCTGATCATTCGATTCGTTAAAATAAATTGATTTGCCGATTTGCATACATACAAGATGCGATGCTACATGCTAATAATACACTGAGAACATTTTTGTTATTGAATTGTGTGCAACACAATGAAACATCTGCGTAAGCATGTTGTCATTCTACACCGCTACTTACAAGTACCTTGTACAGGTAACTTGTATCTGAACAAGTTACACAAGTTTTCTACACAAAACCTCTTGCAGGTTTCACAACAGTTAAATTTGGTCATATGGATTTGCAGTGTTGTTCAGGAAATCTTTGTGAGTGAAATCCAGTCAGTCATTCTAATCTACGTCTCCATGCAGGTTTTGCAACAGTTAAAAGTCACCATATGAATTTGGTGAGGGTGGAAACCAGTCAATCCAACCGGAATCTACATGAAACGTCACGCAGGTTTCGCAACAGTTGAACTTGGTCATATGGATTCGTAACATTGTTTAGCAAAATGTTGTGAGTGAAATCCAGTCATTCTAATGGGAATCTACATCTTCATGCAGTTTTTGCAAAAGTTGAACTTGATCATATGGATTTGCCATATTGTTCAGAAAATTCTCTCAAATGAAATCTAGTCATTCCAGTGGGAATCTACATGAAACTCCATGCAGGTTTCACAACAGCTGAACTTGGTCATATGGATTCACCACAAAGTTCAGCGAATTTTCTCAAATAAAATCCAGTCATTCCAATGGGAATCTACATCTCCATGCAGGTTTCGCAATGGTTAAGCTTGGTCATATGGGTTCACCGCAAGTGAAATCCGGTCATTCCAATTGGAATTTCTACCCAATGAAACCCCACGCAGGTTTTGCTAAGGGTTCGAGTTGTTCACACAGAAAGCTGCTTGGTTTGAAAGTGACTGCTGCGTGAATTGCCACACTACTAAACAACAGACTTTTGACTGCAAATTTTCATTGAAATTTCGCTAACGTGACCTCCTGCTGTAAAACCACAGAGTTGAATTTGCTCACATCAGGCTTAAACTCACGTATGCGTCGGGTAAAGCTTTTTTGGAACAAACTCATTCCAAGAAAGACACAAAAGATCGAATCGGGGAAACGTGTGTTCTGCCACATCACAATGCTGTTGGCCATGAGGAAGCTATTGGAAGGACTGGCATCGATTTATCTATGTGTGTTCGGCATTCAAAGCTCTTTTCAGCTGTTCATATGACAGCCTCCAGAGAGCAGCTAACTGATGCATAGATTTCTCTTAAGAACTAGCTGTGAAGAGGATGTCTCACACCGAAAGCATATGAATATATAAACGTAAAATCAAATTTAATACGGAGAGCAATGTAAAGAGACCCTGAGGAAAATTTGAAACACTGAGAGATCTTACTGTTCTTACTTCTTAGAAAAGTTTAAACTTTCTAGAAGAAATAGCAACAGAGAAAATGTGCTACAGCACTCCCTGTTCTCCTCTAATGACAGACAACCCTGAGATGAACCACCACAGCATTTTTCTTCTGACGTACGCCATTCTCTTTATTTCAGCCGTGTTGACTACAGTAACATCCAACTCTCAGCATCAACAAAGACACATTGTTCCATTAGCTGCAGGATTACAGCAGTGTAAAGGGTCCCATCACTCACAGGAGGAATTTATTTATATCTCAATCAAGAGAGAGAGGGCAGGAAATGAGAAAACCTGGAGTAACAATAGACGAGTAAGTGGTACAAGAAATCACGGCAGACATTAGAGGATGTCTCATTTTATATGAGCAGAAATATGCATGTGCTTCGAGAAGCTCACTTGAAGCTTGGTTAACAAATTGTGTCAGTCACTGTAAATCTACACAGATTTGATGCAAACCATTTGTAAACTGCAGGAGAAAGAAATATAAATAAAATGTTTTTAAATGACATTGTATTAAAACTCACTCAAACACATGCTGTTAAGAACCCTACATTTTTTTTTTTAATTAAATTTGTTGCTTGCAAAAATAAATAAAGTGATAATGAAAAGAATAACTGCTATCAGTTCAATTTATTAAAAGAGTTAATCATTATTAATTATACATTTTCTTTTAAATTAAAACATTAACTTTATATAAAACTAAATATGGATGACATTTGTAGTGTATAGATTTATGAAAGACTATACTCATCATGTCACTAAATTAGTAAGCATGTAAATAAGTACATGAATGAACAAATAAATATATAAATGAATGAAGAACTAAATATATTTAAAATAAATCTGCAAAAATTAAATAAAAATAATTTTTTGTAGAGTTGTGGTCAGAATTATTAGCTCACTTGTTAAATATGAGCAAAGACGACTGTGAAAATAAATTTGCATTTTTAATCCTTTTGATATTTCATTCTAAATATTCCCAAAAATATAACCTTTCACTGACGTACAAAATTAAAAATGTCCCCATCATATGATGAAATATTTTTATTGGCCCCCTAGAAATTCTTATAAATAACATGTCCCCATTCACACCCTTTTTTTTTTTTTTTTTTTTTTTCCCCCAAACTTGTTGAGCTTCACAAAATAGAAAGTGGCTGTAAGAAAATAGCTAAAGCATTGAAAATTCATATTTTCCACCATCAGGGCAATAATTAAGAAGTTCCAATCAACAGGGGATGTTACGAATCTGCCTGGAAGAGGACGTGTGTCTATTTTGTTTTAAAGCACAGTAAGGAGGAGAATGGCCAAAGACTCTCCAAGGACCATAGCTGGAGAATTGCAGGATTTAGTCGACTCTTACAGTAAAAAAAAATAAAAATAAATAAATAAAATAAACTCACCTACATCACCACACACTGTTTGGGAAGGTTTCAAGAACAATCCTCTGCTCTCATCCAAAAAACAAACTCCAGCGTATTCAGCTGCCAGACTGAAACACTACTGGAACTTCAAACGGGTTCAATGGTCAGATGAAAGTAAAAAATGAGCTTTTTGCCACACATGATATGGGTTTAAAGTGATCCACAGAAGTGAAAAAGTACCTCATGCCCACAGTTAAATATACTGCTGGATCTTTAATGTTGTGGGCCTATCTGAACATCTTGTTCAGAGAGATAACATAATGGATTCTAGCAAGTAGCAAGAGAAAAAAATCATAACCTGACTGCATCTGCTAGAAATCGTATAATGGGCCAAAGCTGGATCTTCCAACGGGACAATGATCCAAAGCAAACATCAAAATCAACACAAAAATGGTTCAAAGATCATAAAACGAAGGTTCTGCCATGACAATCCCAGTCACTTGACCTGAACCCTATAGAAAATGAGTGGGGTGAATTTAAGAGTAGAAGCAGCAAAATCTGAAGGATCTGGAGTGAATCTGTATATGAAGAAATGGTTTCTGATTTCTTGTCAGGTGTTCTCCAGCCTCGTCAGGCATTATAGAAGAAAGCTCAGAGCTGTTATCTTGGCAAATGGAGGTTACAAAAAGTATTGCATAAAAGGGGGCCAATAATTGTGGCCAGCACGCACTGGAGAAAAACATTTCATAATGAAATTTTCGCCTCATTTTCCATTGTTTTATTCAATGAAAGGTTAGATTTGCTCATATTTATGAAAGGGGCATTAATTCCGACCATGACAGTATTTGTTTGTAAAAAAAAAAAAAAAAAAATTAAATCAAATCTTCTTCAAAGTTATAGCTACAATTAGCTTCAAGCTACACGTGACAATTAATGAGATTAATACAACACTTTTACTTAAACGTTACTATCAACCACCACTGAATGTTTTGTGAATTTTAGAATTTTGTGGGAAAGATATGCAATTACAACTTACAACTGTGGGGCATGAAAGAAAAGTAATGTAACTAGTAGTGTAACTAATTACTGTTGCCAGAAAGTAATAAGTAATAATATTACATTTGAAAGGAGTAACTAGTAACGAGTAATAAATGATATTTATGAGTAACAAGCCCAACACTTCCCTGCCCTAGAAGCATTCTCTGCTTCATGTCATGGCCACATTGCAATCTTGGGTTTGCATTCAATTTTCAATAATTTAACAGGCAATTATTCCTTTTTAAAATACTTGGTTGGTTTAATAATATCTACAGTATAAACATCATAAAGCCAAAGTGATTACAAAACATGCATTATGACTGTAATTATTTAGTTTGGCTGCACATTAGAAAATGTTCCTCTGACTTCTGAATAGCCTTTTAGAGAGATACTCAAAACCAGATCATTATCAGGTCATTTTCAAATGAGAATGAGCCATAAATTAAGCTCTGAAAGAGTCAGTTTATAATTAACAAGGATGAAAACCAATTCATATCAAAGAGGAGCAAGACAAGACAGATGCACCATCTTTACTCTCACTCATTTTCTCTACCAGAAGTGGAATTTAACAACGGAGCATGGAAAATCAATTAAACTAATTACTGGGCACTGTATCAAAGTAGGGAAGACGCCCACAAAGGGCCAGACTGCTTCGTTTAGCCTTTCAGTCTTTAGTTACACAAAATGTTCTTTATTTTTCTTTTCCACCGAATGGTAACACACAGGTTTATTCTCATGTCCAAGCAAATAAGCACTCTTATGGGACATAGCTAATGTCTTGAATCGTGATGCATGTTATTTATAGTTGCACAGTGCTGGCTTGTTTCCATGAGCAATCACTGCGTTTCTGAGTCTAAGAAAGTCACGCACCAATGCCAGCTGAGTTTGCTTCCACCCACACTTTAAGAGAAAAGGCTGGTGGGCACTTGGCAATGCCAGACAGGTACATGCATGTATGTCATGCGAGATGAGCCCTTGGAGTTGATAGAATTGTCAAATTAGGGAATATTTGACATCTCCTTTTGACATTACAGCTCAAGTTCAT
Organism: Tor tambroides; assembly: GCA_021397915.2. Taxonomy (NCBI): domain Eukaryota; kingdom Metazoa; phylum Chordata; class Actinopteri; order Cypriniformes; family Cyprinidae; genus Tor; species Tor tambroides. The sequence goes on from JAFVLL020000289.1 coordinate 20,785, forward strand.
AAGATGTTGCACTGTGGCTGAAGCTGTGGTGGCTTCCGCCTTCTCTATGAAGAATCACTAGTGAAATCTTGGGGTTTTGATGCCAGAAGGTAGACCTTATTTCAAAAAGAGGATAAAGCCGAGACACTTCCTGCAGGAAAAATCTCCAGAATCTTTTCTGTGTCCTCTTTAAATAGTTTTTCCTCTAGGCGTGTTCAATACATTTCATACATATGTGTTTTACCTTTTTTGCCTGTTTCCCTTATACATACAATTCGATTCCTCCCTAGAGAGAAATGAATACATTTGAATATAAATTGAAGCCAGTGAATATGTCGTCTTGTGTGCAAAGATGGCCACTGGAGTACATCATACATTATACAATGATGAATATAAAAAGAACACCCCAAAACAAATCTGCAAAGTCTATTATATGCTGTGTTAAGAAGAGCAAGATCTAATTTTGATGCAGTCTGATAAACAACATCACAATAATCAAGGATTGGAAGTATAAGTTGAGTGGCAAGTTTCTTATGAACACTGTATGAAAAACAATTTCTAGATCGATGTAAAGTACTAATTCCAAAATTGATTTTATGTAGAATATGATTAATATGTGATTTAAAGGAAAGTTCAGAATAAAGCCATACGCCAAGGTATTTAATTGTATCAACTTTACGCAGAGAAGTGCCGCCTTTACATAATATAGCACAGGAACAACTTTTGGATTTAAGTTTACCTTTACTTTACTAATGGGGCACTGTATGTATGCAGGTAATGTTTTCTTTATACTAATAATTGATACTAATAAGTATACTTACACTGATAACTGATAACATCTGGGATGTGAACAAGGTACAGTATGCATCTATTAGGCTTAATCAATAATTGTAAATCGGTTGGTTTCCACCAAGACGCTACCACTATAGCCTGCTATTTTAAACTAACTATGAGGAATGAAATCTTATTCTACTTGAGGTGAGGAACTGCACTTCCTATCACCCATAAATTAGCATATACAGACAAAGTCACGACAAAGCCATTAATTTATCCAGTGCTCGCTAGAAAAATAAGCAGCGGTGTTTTCCCACATATTATTTCCAACTACTGAATAATGCAACGTATTCACATGTATCTACCATAACAATTATTAATGGCGGTCGTATGCTAACTCCCACGTTATGGTTCACTGTAACACCCGTCACTTTCACATAAAGAAAAGAAACGCACACCCTCATTATAAGCCGACCGCAGTCACGGCCGCGAGCGCACAGCGCATCTTCGCGCGTAGCACACCTCAGCTTTCCCGCGTCTCCTGTCATTTCGGCGGGCTCTTACAGGAGGAACGGTGTCCCCGCCTGCGCCGCGACTTGACTCATCCTATCCTTCCTACGGCGGTGACACTGGAGCAGATGGTGCTGGTCTCGAAAGCCCACGACGACGCTCTCTGAGTAATGTTCCCTCACACTGTTTCCGATAACGGCTTTGCTTTGTCTTTTCACCCAGACGGGGCCGGCAGTGCTGTCTCTGCTAGAATGTACAGCCTCTGATTAGCACAAATAGCACTCAGTAATGTCTTTAGGCTCGTACGCCAGGTGCACATCTAGCTTGATAACTCAAGTTGTTTGTTCCCTTCTCTCGCTCTCTTCCATACGCAGCAATTAAAGTCCGCCTTCAAGTTTACAGCTCGACTTCTGTTTAAAGTTTAGTTTCATCCTAATTAACATTAGATGTCCCTGAAATCGGTACATTAAAATATTAACTACATTTTCTGACGAAAATGTGTCACCTCCTTGGTATGAGGTACCAGACTGTTGCTAGAAGCTGCCAATGTGTTTTTTTTAGTCATTTATAGAGTGTTGCTATGTGGTTGTAATGGTGTTTAGAGTGGTTAATAGCATTCCTATAGCAGCAGCGCTCTAAAGGTGTTCTGAAATTGTTGTCAATGCATTGCAGTGCAGTTGTCAAACCATTCTGCGTGGTTGTCAGTGCAGTTGCTGAGGTGTCCCGAGTGTTAGTGAAATATTGTGTGGTTGCTATGGCATGCTTTGTTGTTGATATGGTGTTTTAAGTAGTTTATAGTGCATTGCTTTGCAGTTTATAGTGTGTTTCTGGTTGCTGTACAGTTCTGAGTTGTGCTGGTATTCAGACGCTAAGGTGTTCTAGAACCTTCCACCTTATGCTCTGTGGCCAGATTCTAAAAAATCTTCTTAAGAAGTAAGAAAAGAAATTTCTTCAGATAAATTCTAAGGAGTTCTTTAAGTGGATTTCTATAAAATGTTCATAGGAAGTTTTGTCAGGATTGGCTTAAAGGGAGTTCAGCACTCAGAGTTTTGTTTTTAATGTGCTGTGTGTTGTAAATATTTATTTTTAAGGACCCTGTCTCAAGTGTGGTATGTTGCTCTTTCTTGCACATTCATTAAATTTCTTACTTTTGGGGATTTAGGACAAGTTGAAAGTAAAGTTATCCTAAGAGGTTATTTACAAGGACTTTTTGAACATTATTCATATATATATATATATATATATATATATATATATATATA
>JAFVLL020000290.1:0-46620 GCA_021397915.2 Tor tambroides
TTGATTTATTTATTTGTGTTCCTCTTCCTTCTTCAAGTAAGTACCGAAGGCAACTGTTAAATGAAGACTGGTGAAATAAAACTGAGGTATGTCCACAATCAGTCAGGTGCAGCTGCTCTGCGCGCACGTTCGCTCTGCTCCTCCAGCAGTCGGAATGATGATGACCGGTGCGATGTAACGCAAGCAGGATGTGTGTGTCTTACCGCCGGTGACTGTGTCGAATCAACCCTCCTTCTCTCCCTGCGTTTCCAGATGGAAGCAGTTTCTCATCTGTCCTGTCGTGCGGTCCCATCTGAAGCGAGCGGCCAACGCAACTGTTAAACCGGCCTCTAAAATCCTCCTCCAATCAAAACAGGCGGATGAAAGCTGAGCCCCCACTGGGGAATGAAAAACCCGCTCGTCTCAATAAAATAAAAGAATATAAAAATTGTAAAAAGTGCCACAATTCTCTTTGAAAAATCAAGCTAATAAAACGAATAAAGACCGTTTGCGAATCCACAATAACACTTTTAAACTCGCACTCTTACTCTATGTTGTTTATTTACTTGACATGATGGCTATAGGGAAGACCGGGGACTGCTGGTACCACATTTTGCTTATTTGTCTCGTCCTTAACGCAGTTTATTATTTATGTATGTATCTTTAATGTAATATTTCCATATTTGTCAGCTACAAATTACTCCTAAATATTTATGCCACTATACAGTAATAAAGTTATGGGTGGATTTATTATGTGAATCAAATTTACTTTTTTAGTAATAAGATAATCATGTCCTCCATTTTAATTCAGGATGTAAATAAATAAATATTTTGTTAACCATATATTTGCACAGTGCTTAATTAATAATAATAATAATAATAATAATAATAATAATAATAATATTGCTATGTATTTAATATCATAATATATATATATATAATGATATTAAATACATAATAATAATAATAATAATATATTATAATAATTATATTAATATTATATTAAATATTATGTATGCTATAACAATTTTATGTAAGCAATAAGGTACTCAAAGACAATTCTGAATCTGTTGAATTTTGAAGCTGTATTTTGAAGGTACAGGTGAGTTAAAACTGTGTTGCAAGATTCCCCAGTTTCCCCTGTTTCAAAGTTGACTTTATCTTTTAGAGTAATACAATTTTTTTAAGGTTAAATACAGTGTTGCACACATAAAATCACAACGGAGAACAGCACAACGCTCACAAAAACTCATTTTGCAAATAGGTCATTATGTTGTAGGACCATTACTCTAGTCATCATGTCAGAGCTTAATTGTAGGTTAGGTCTATAATTATGGTATCCATTACTGCCCTGCTAATTGGAATGTCTACTCTTAGCATTGTGCATTGTTGATTGAAATCGGTATTCTACTGAAACTGCAGTTTGACTCACTTCTTTTTCATTTGTGGTTTAAGGCTGAGGCAGGGAAGGATCATGCTGAATTTGGATCATGCTGAAATATAAAACCGATCTAATATCGCTGTTCAGAATCCCATTTGAAGTCTATCAAGAGAAATGCAAAACATTCAGTTTAATGAGATGAAAATAATTTTCTTCTCTCTCTTATCAGTGTTGTTTTTGCAACACCGTTATAATAAAGGAAGACAATACTGATTTTTCAGTAAAAAAAAAAAAAAAAAAAGATTTCCTTAGGCATATTTATGACTTCAGGCTCCACAGTCTCAGATTGAGGAAGTGTTCATTAAGAGCAGCTCCTGGTCATATTCAGCATGTGCTCTATTCCTGCCGTTACGGCAAGAAATCTCAAACATGATCCTCTCTCCATCAGCCATTTGGCTGGGGATATAGTGAACAATCAATTCAATCAGATTATTAGCCCGTCTAATAATTGAATTGAGCTGTCGCTCGGGTAATGGATTCACTGCTCACACGGTTGCTTCAGCCAAGGCTGGTTTAAAGAAGTGTGAGAGAGAGGAGTAGCGGAGGAGGGCGGGGGTGTGTCGATGGAATAGAAAAAAGCAAAAAGAAGTAGAGCGACAACATTGGCAGTGATACCTCAGGATGGCAGAGCGATCAGATCCATGTCAGTTTTTTATCAGGTTCCTTGGAGGCACAAATTAGCCGTCACATAAGGAAAACGTCTTGCTTTGCCTTTCCGTATCACAATTGTATGTATCAACTTACAATTTTACATCTGAAGAGAGTCTGTCGAGGTTTCCCGGAAGGATTCCATGGCACGATTTATGCAGTTTGTCTTATTAACTTTCCACAAGAGATTATACGACAGTGGCAGCATTGTTTTGAAGTAACACATTAAAAGACCTGCTAGACTAAAGCCACCATTTAATATGCCTAAAAAGCTAAAGATGAACATGTCTTTTATTGTTTTATCGTTCATTCGCACAAACAAACGGCTGCCAATATCAACTGCACGGTCTTGCTGGGACACAGTTGGGTAAATAAAATCAGACACCCATGCCAACATACATCCCAGCAGCTGAATCAAACACGGCTTGGATTCCGACACACTTCAGAACTATTATTACTCTGTCTCTGTTGTTTTGATCATGTATTCGCTGCAGAAACCGAGGCAGCAACCAGACACATGCACTCTTTGATATAATATCCATTTTGTCTAACCCTATTTTAATCCATTACGAGACACTGATATCTGTTGGTGGATCAGAGACCTGGCAGGGGTCTCCACACAGAGCACGGAGAGGAGCTGATTACTCACTCTATTGCGGTGGGAGTTCAAAGGGATAGTTCAGCCAAAATGGAACATTCTGTTATCATTTACTTACCCTCATATCATTCCAAACCTCTAAAGAAGTCCATACATTAAAATGTATGTTGTTTTGGACCCCACTGACTTTAATTGTGTCTGCAAAAACAGCCTTTGAAATAGCTTAATTTGCGTTCCAGTCATACAGGTTGGAACGACATGAGGGTAAGTAAATGATGACAGAATTTCATTCACGAGTGAATTCCTTTAATCTGTTTTCACTTTGCCACTCAAGCTAAGTATTCATCTCTATTTGCTGCTTAGAGTCCTTAAATTTAAATAGGTAAAAGTGAGGTCTGCTTTAGACAGTTGGCAATGAGTGCAGGACATTGGCAGGTATAGCGGATATAATTGAATGGGGCTGTGCTGCAGCAGCTAATGGAAAGGAAACAGGCTGGTAGACTCAAATGGGAATCTTTGCCACCATACGGAGGACTCCTGCTGCTATGGTGATATCCAGTAAATAGGATTGAGCCCAATGGGGTTCATCCACTGGATGCCATGGAGTCTCCCCAGCCCCACAGCCATGTGTCACCCACTAATCTGATCACAAGAAGCATGATACCCCAAGACCACTTCTGAGGGCATACAAGGAGAATGATAACATGCTCCAACAAATGGACTGACTAGGCAATACAAATATGGAGTTGGCACAACATCATTAGCTCACATTTTTATTTATTATTTATTATTTAGACAGATTATCACAGACCAGCACAAATGTTCGAACTTAGCCCACTGATAGTCTTCTTTTATTGTTTCCAGCAATTTGGTTGTTATACTTAAGTCTTGTGAGCATAACCCTGAAATGGCAGAAGGAATAAACCAGTTCCTGTAAGCTCTAGGTGATGTTGATTATACTTTGATGAAAACTAGGTCTTGGCCCCAGGCAAGCATTTAGTAAAAATTAGTTTATCCGACACTGTCCATCAGAAATTGAGGGCTCTCTTTTTCAACTCCACCAACTGTAGCATAATGCTTTTTAACTTATCATTTTGTTTTAAAATTTCTGGAGAAGGTTCACTTTAATTTTGATCCTAGCTTGTCCAGACATCATGTTCTGTTCTGTCTTTAATACCAAGCTGGTTCCTGGGTCCATCAAAACTGAGCTACTGTTCTCATTGTCTAATGTTGTTGCTAGTTTTCCTTTGTGTCAAAAGAATGGAAAGTGTAGTGGATAATACTACAGATTTCTCCCTTTTTTTTTTTTTTGCACATGAAGATATTTTATTTTACAGATGGATAGAGTAAAACCTAAAAAAGGCACACAGAGAATTGGTTGAGAAGCATTGATCTATTACACGCCCACCATCTCTCTCTCTTTCTCTCTCACTCTATCCATCTCCCCTCATGTATACTCACAGACAGTCCATACCATTTTGTTCCTTTAATTTATTTCTTCTTTCACTGTGTTTGGGTCTTAAAGTCATAATCAGCCACACTGAGGCTCAAAGGCCTTTCAGATAACAGTAAAATGCACAGCCATAGGCTTGTTTTCATGATATTGATGCACTAGTAATCAACATACTTTCCCCCAAAAAACTAAACATCTTTTTTTCTTCATGTTTCAATCATTTTTTTCTCATTGACAGGCATTTATGTCATTTTAGGACATATACATTAAAAGAGTCCTATGTATATAGAGGAAATACATAAAGCATGAATTTAGCTGTTTTGCTTTATCATGTCTCCAGTTTATTGGACAATATCCTGCTTTGCTTAAAGTCTGAGCTGAGCAAGTTAACAGCTGTCACTGTCTTAAACAAGGTGGATGAGATTTGCACTTCCTTTCAAACACCATCCCGGAGTCACCTCAGACAGTGTCTGGGCCATACCTGTCACTCATATGCCTTGTTTTTTCACTAAAGTTTCCCCTCGCCCAGTAGGGGACACTCAATCGAGCCACCCTGTCACAACCTATTGCCCCTTCAGTCCAACTCATCCATCAATCTGATCAGAGACACGACCCACCGCCGAGCCACAGACGCAAGATCTCCTTCGAAATTCATCTGCCGGTTAGTGCTGCTACAATTAGATTCCCTGTAACACTGTGCCAGTTATTGCTAAATGTTCTTAAAGCTGAGCTTAATGACTGTAAGCAGGTAAATATCTATTACCTGAGACTAAAATGACAGTTATACAACCAAAATTCAGGCAACGTGTTAAGGACTATTAATATTTAATTCAGATTTAAACACAAAAAGCTTCTGAATGAGTCAGTTTTTTGTTCTTCCATCCCATAACAACCAGAAGGATGCAACAGGCCAAGGTTTCAGCATTCAGAAATCCCTGTTTCAGACTGAAGGGGATCGAGCCATCCAGGGCCAGCTGGCGTGCTCTAACGCTCATTTGCAATGCCAAGAAGTGGCATGGGGCATTTCCTTAGTGACAAGACTGGACCACCGTGGCTAATCACTAGACAGCTTGGATGAAAATTGGAGCGTTATTTGTATGGAAGGAAGAACCCGACACCCCAGATTGGAGAGCTGCATGTCATATTCACTTGTGCTTCCTCTCAATTTTATTTAAAAAATAAATTTGTAGAGCAAATATACAGATGGATGAGGTTTATGTGTAACATATGTGAGTGACATGGACATACAATTGTCCTTCATTCACTTAAAGGGGTAGCTCACCCAAAAATGAAAATTCTGTCATTATTTACTCACCTTCATGTTCTTTTTTAACCTGTATGACTTCTTTTTTTCCTATGGAATACAAGAGAAGATTGTTGACAATATTGGACCCCATTAACCGTCATTATGCATATATACTGTACAGAAATGTAACATACTGTATTATATATATTGCCCTATATCAAGGAATGTATATGTAATTACCTGTAAGTCTAGTCGATATATACAGTATGTTAATATATGAAATTGTTCCGATTTCTATCAGTTTTTGTATGTTTTTACTTCATGACAATTTATTTGCATTTAATATTTGTAAATATTACATTTGCATTTGGGCTGACAACAGAAAAGAGAAGAAGAAAAAACAGACTTTTTAAATTTATTTTTAAATATGTTCTTTTATGTTTTATGTAATAATAAAAATTCAGTTCAGTGTACCGACTTTTTAGCATGTCCTCTCTTAACCTCTCTTGTCCCACACACACAGACACACAACATTTGCATTGCTTTTATGCTCTAACTTGTCAAAACAGAGCATACAAAGAGGAGGGACAAAGGGAAAGCCTCTGGCTGATTCCGGTCACTTAAGCTCAGATTCATTCAGGTGGCTCTCTTCTTTCATCTCTGTATTTCTCATTATAGGAGCACAGGGCTGCTATGCAAACTATACTGGTGTTAATCTGCTGTTCATAATGCCTCTCATCCTACTGTTATTTCAACAGGCAGATGATGGAGAGGTGAAAACTCATTTGAGGCTCTGTTAGCTGATTGCTGACTGCTGTGCCCTGTCTCATGGAAAAAGAATCTAGTATTTCAGTCTATGTATTTGTCTCTTTGTCTCTGCACTTAAGCACATGCTACATGCAAATCGCTGCGCTAAGAAGGTGATTTGTATTCTTTTATGACTGAACCTTCTCATTCTTTCTTGTCTAAACCAATTTAAACTCAGTCCAAACTAGAAAGCTCATAGACATCAAGATTTAAATGTAAATGCCTTCCCTTAATGAAATAGGCTAAAACAGATTTTTAAGTTTTCCAGCTTTGTTCTTTGTTCTCAGCTGTGTTTTATGCTCCCTCAGCATATTGCAACATTTGTCAACACCTGCGTCATGTTCTCAGTTTCCAAAGCAGAGTGAAACTACCCAATAAAAATACAGTGAGTGTCTGAGAGGAACGCTTATAAGGGTGAACCTGAACCAGATGGTGAAATAAATGCCTCACAGCAGCACAGCAAGATGGCTCAAATCATATTTGAAATTCACCATAGTGATTTGGATTTGTAACAGTGGATCAAAGTAAAAGACTATGTAACTGTGTGCAAGTACATGCATGTGTGGACATACGCGCGTGTGTAAGTCTGTGAAATGTATTGCCTGCAGGAATCTTTATGTCTTTGTGATAAACACACATGATTGTTTGTTTATGATATAAGACTAACATCTCAAAACAGATTGATCTAGAAAATTATTATGCAATATCCAATCACATACGTGACCCTGGACCACAAAACCAGTCTTAAGTCGCACCGGTATATTTGTAGCAATAGCCAAAAATACATTGTATGGGTCAAAAGGATCCATTTTTCTTTTATGGCAAAAAATCATTAGGATATTAAGTAAAGATCATGTTCCATGAAGATATTTTGTGAATTTCCTACTGTAAATATATCAAAACTTAATTTTTGATTAGTAATATGCATTGCTAAGAACTTCATTTGGACAACTTTAAAGGCGATTTTCTCAATATTTTGATTTTTTTTGCACCCTCAGATTCCAGATATTCAAATAGCTGTATCTCGGCCAAATATTGTCCTATCTTAACAAACCATACATCAATGGAAAACTTATTTATTCAGCTTTCAGATGAGGCATACATCTCAATTTTAGAAAATTGACCCTTATGACTGGTTTTGTGGTCAATACTACATAAGTCTCTGGATATAATGTTTTAAGAGAAGCCACTAGCAACACTGTTAGTTAAGGAACATGTACCATCCATGATGTGAGTCACATATGGACAATGGAAACTGATCCATTTAAGTAACCAAGTTACCAGCTTCTTTTAATTTTGTCAATGGCAACACTCAATGCTCAGGAGTTAAAGGTCTGGGTCAAGACTGGCCACAGATGTCCATGCTTTGCCTGAAAGCTGGATTTATTCTAATTGACCTTTTTTTTTAAGAGACCTTAAACTGATCAGCTCCCCCAATGAAAGGGGTCAAGGACACAATGTAGCAAATAACAGACAAAATCTAAATATCTGCACTTTTCAATGCCATTAAAAAAGTACATATGACTAGCATTGATCTTGACTGAAATAGACACATATGTGACACAAATGGCCAACCCAACTGAATTTTTTGCCCGCATTCTCTAAGGGAACCAAAACAAAATAATTGGATCATTTAATTACTTTCAGGGACACTCAAATGAGTTCAATCTATCAAGGTCTCAAGACCTTTTTGTGGCCTCTGTGTTTAATTCGGTCTGGATAAAACACCAGGTGACTTGGAATACACATGGCTAAGCTAAATTAACAATTGATCTTCACCCTCATGAGCACAAACAACCATTCTGGGTCATCAGTGAATATGTGCAAGTTGAAAAGCAATCACTTCATTGAAGCTTGATGGAAAAATGTCATATGATTGATACTTGGAAATAAAAAAAAGAACTCTCTAGCTTCAAAAAATGTTGTATTCATATTGTATACAAATTTTCTATTAAAAAAATAAAGGTTAGGTAATGATGAATTTCTCTAATAATGCCTCACGGCCATTAAAGCATACATACATTTTGTAAATTAAATAAACTGTATAATTTACATTCAGAATGAAAAGTAGGCAGCTTAAACTAGAATAAAATGAAAGCATTTGTCTACATTTACAAATTAGAGAAAATTATTACATCAGTCTGTATTTACTAATATGCAAACACTGCAGCCCAAAACACATATGAGTCAGGCCATCTATCTAAAACACAAACACGCTTCTGGCAACATTTCCATAAATTAAGAATAACTAATGAAATAATAATAATAAAATATATCCAATAAAGATTTCATTCATTACATGTAGCATTACCTGCACTCATACCGATTATGGAGAAGTTATGACATTTGTGCCCTTCCAGTGCACAGATATGTCCAATGCAATCTCTTACTTATTCTGCCATATCAAAATTAATTTTCTACAAAGTATGTGTTACATTTCTCCTTGTTTGTTTATGCACGCTACTGTATTATGATATCAATAATGAATTACAACATTTCATTTTGTTTAAGATGTGCATGATATAAAATGTGGAGCTACTTGATTAGAAGTCCTGTTCATTTTCATCACTGTGATTGGCTTGGAGGCGGGACACCGGATTAAAGGATGCAGGAGATCAGAGCAAGGAGAAAAAAACATGGATTTAACACTTACAAACTAGGCAAATTTTAATACTTTATTTTGAAACGTCAATGCTCAGACTGCACACAAATGGTGAGATGTGTTTATTTATTTAATTTTTAAATCTTAATGTAGTTACCCTGTAAATGTGCTGGAAGTAATATTAGATTTTAAATGTACTTATGTTTGTACACTAGCACATAGTTCACATTCACTTTCCATTCAGTATGGTTTACTGACCATCAGGGATATTAAAGAAGCTAGTTTTAGTTCAAATAGAATAGTTATAATAGTTTTAATTAATTTAGTTAAGTAACTAATAGTTACATTTTGACATGTGAACAATTCAGACTGAAGAATGTGAACATCAGACGAGTACATATGTATGAATGCTTTCCACATGTGCTGATATTATTCTAGAATAGTACATCAGAAACAGCTGACTGTTTGTGATCCAAATGTGCTGATGTAATTTCCTGTCAACACACAAGACTATGAATGAATCATAGCCTTGTTCTGTTGAAAGTCTGCAGACAGCATCTATACTCAATGATGATTCCAGCCATCTGGATCAGAGAAAGAGCATGTCTGATTGGTTTGAATGGGAAAACTGGACATTGCCTGGAGGTCTCGCCGAAAGAAGCTCATCTGATTGTGAATATCACATTCTTGGAGACGCTTCAGTGAGGACACTCATGTAGCGCTCATTCACGAAGCCCCATTATCTATATTCCTGCCTCTGCCTGGTCTTAATCAAAGTCTAATTATCTTTAATTTTTCTCTTTTTCATGAATGTCTTGTTAAATGGATGGATTTTCTATATAATCTCAACTGTCTTCTCACCAGTGTTTTATCTCTGTCTTGAGATTGACATCATCTTGTTAGCTAGGCCCGGACAGAAGGCTACTTACTATTTGAGGAAATTGAATTGGAGGATGGGTCACTGCTGATACCATTGAGAAAATTAAATTGAGTCGAGAGAGGTAGTAAAAAGGAATATTTTTATCATGATAAAAGCGCTATGTCATTATTTACTGTAGTATTATTTCCTAACGGTATTCTCCTGTTGATTTTTCTACCTCTGTCATGGTCAATAGATCTTTTTTTCTGCTTTTAATATGGACAGATTAAACTTTGTCCTGGAGAAAATGATATTGTCAATGTGGATTCTCCATCAAATGTCCCATTTAGCTCTCTATTAGGTTTAATCTGTGTCTGGGAAAGCAGCCCTTCTAGTATCAATGCGCAGTAAACACACCTTGTCTGTTTTCCTGTTCTGTGTCCAGGCCTCGTGTAGCAAGTTTAATATCCTGTTCATATTTATAAATGTCATAATGCAATTATTCACAACGAAACGTAGTCAAAGCCGGCTGTCTCACAAGGAAGATGAAATTCCCGTAAACATGGGCCGGGTCTGCCGTTTCTGAGAGGAAGTGGGGGTTAAGAAGTGGGCATGTCTCATCTGTACTCAAGAGCAGACAGGAGGACTGTTTTAGACAGCAGGACACTAGTCTTACAGATTGGTATCAAGCGGCGAGCTAACGTGTCACATCCAAAGGACATTTACAAGACAGACCATATAAATTTTACATAAAGTGTGCCCTTCTCCTTAGCAGCAGAGACAACAGTGTTGATGAAACACTTTCAGCCCTCCTCCTCAACTCCCTTCACCACCCTCGCTAATTCTTATTTAGCAGAAAAGAGAAGCCAAACACTGCTTGTGGCTGGCAGCGCTTTGAATCGGCTGGACGGCTGGTAACAAATTAGAGGATGTCAGTGTGGGAAATGGGCTGGCCAGGATGATTAGTGTTGTTTTACAATCTGGTAAGGTTTGACCTTTTTGGGCTGCCATCATTCTAGACTCAAGTGAACTTGAGAGGGGGACCAGATGTAAAATGTGGGTCATTAAATATCCGTCAGTCTGTCGGTCTGTGCCTCAAACATTGATTCATTTGATGCTCTTTTGTTTTCTTTCCTCCCCGAGTTGAAACTCATCCTCATTTGATCCCAACATGAGGCATCCAGAGAAATGACACTGTCAATACCCCAAACTAACAGCAGTCTGCCACCTATGGAATGAAAACAGATGATGTGTCAACAGATGGAACTTAGCACTAAAGACATGATGGACTTTATGTCTCTGTGACTCTAACTCAAAAGATACACTTTAATGAATAAAATTAGAAAAAAGCAAGATGGATGATTGTGATGCTTTAGGAATCATTTCCACTACAGCACTGTTGACCCCAAGAGGCACTTTTCGGTTTTTAAAACAGTTGTCACGGCTGAAGGGTAAAATAGAGACATTTAAAGCATCCAGATAACTATATATTAGCTAAAATGGCTAAACTCAACGCCCAAAAAACTGGAGACCTGCAGGCAGCGGGGCTGACGCTGTGGACTGTGGGCTTTCTGCCAGTGTGATGCGATATAGTCAGCGTGTTCTCTCACTCACTGCCAGCTGCAAGAGCAGAGGCAACAAAGATTCCCCTGTGACCCACACAGCAGCAGATTCAGAAAAAGATGGACGCCGCAGGCCCTAACCCCTGCTAGCGTTAATTGCCTTAAATTATTCAATTGCATCTGAAGCCAAAGAGGGTGCAGCACGCTGGGCGTGCAGCTGCAGGGGAGAGCTTACGCGATCCCGGCCCCTCACTCACACTTTCTGCCTGCTCTCTGCTCTCCACAGCACCAAGATAAGAACAGAGGAGAAAAACTGAATGGCCCATCCTTCACCTTCAGCCGGGCTGGGCGAGTTAAGGCAATGGAAAGCCAAAGTATAGCTCAATGATTTAAAAGTTTCAGAAACAGACATGTGTTCGTTTGTTCAAATGTTTGTTTGTTCATTCAAATATTTGTACATTCAAATCTTCGTGTTTGTTTGTTCAAATGTCCACTTTGATCATTCATTCATTCATTCATTCATTCATTCATTCATATGCATGTTTGTTCAAATGTGTGTTTGTTCAAATATGTGTTTGTTTGTTCACTCATATGTGCATTTGTTTGTTCATTCAAATATGCATTCGTTTGTTCGTTCATATGTGCGTTTGTTTGTTCATTCAAATGTGCGTTCATTCAAATATGCATTCATTTGTTCGTTCATATGTGCGTTTGTTTGTTCATTCAAATGTGCGTTCATTCAAATATGCATTCGTTTGTTCGTTCATATGTGCGTTTGTTTGTTCATTCAAATGTGCGTTCATTCAAATATACATTCGTTTGTTCGTTCATATGTGCGTTTGTTTGTTCATTCAAATGTGCATTTGTTTGTTTGTTCAAATGTCCACTTTCTTTGTTCATTCATTCATTCATTCATTCATTCGTGCATTTGTTCAAATGTGCTTTCGTTCAAATATACATTTGTTTGTTCGTTCATATGTGCATTCATTCAAATATGCATTCGTTTGTTCATTTAAATGTGCATTTGTTTGTTTGTTCAAATGTCCACTTCATTCATTCATTCATTCATTCATTCATTCATTCATTCATTTATATGTGCTTTCATTCAAATGCATTCATTTGTTCATTCATATGTGCATTTGTTTTTGTTCGAATGTGATTTGTTTGTAAATTCAAATGTTTTTTGTTCAAATGTGCATTTGTTTTGGTTTTTTTCATCTAATGCATGCATTTGTCTAATGTGTGTTTGTTTGCTTACTTGTTCAAATGTGTTATTTCAGGTGTGCATTTGATTGTTTGTATAAATGTGTGTTTATTCGTTCATTCAAACGTGCATTTAATCTATAATTATTTCAAATGTGCATTCCTTTGTTCCATCAAATGTCCTTTATTTCAAATGAATGTCATGTCAAATGTTTGGTTATTTTAAATGCGAGTTTGTTCAAATATGTGTATTCGTTCATTTAAAGTTTGATTAGTTCACTCATTCCTTCAAATGTGCCTTATTTCAGGTGTGTTCATTTCTTGAAATATGTGTTCATTCATTCAAATGTGCATTCATTCATTCATTTAAATCTGTCTTACTTTCTTCTAAATTGAATCTAAAGTATATACATCAATGTCTCAGATTTCACCCTGTGACCCTCCACTGCCATGGCAACAATGCTTTCTCTCCCTTTCTGACCCTATTAAAATAAACACTTTTGGGATGGCAGATTTGCAAATCTTTTTTTTTTAAAACATAGTCTATGCACAAAGCTAAATTTTAAATTTATATTGTGAATTCAAAGCCATTACAAACAACATGGATTTCTGAGAAAGAGGCACAAACTTTTGTGCATACTTATGCATGTATGAGTGCATTCATAATTCATGGATTTTTCTTCCATGCAGGCTATATGAATGCAGCCAGAGTAAAAGGGAAACATTTCATCACGTCCCATTATCTGCGTAAGAAGGGAATATGTGGTGATTCAGACATGATAAATTTAAGAGGATGGGACTGTGTTAGTCAATTTTGTTGCATGGCTTCCTCTGTTCTCTAAATGTTAGACTGAATCCTCTGATGGCATTAGAGAAGCTCGTACAGTAAGTGCGTAACAAGGCTCAGAGCAACAGTCGGCCTTAATGGGGCGTTTGTGTAAACATGCTGCTAATAAGGCGAATGAAAAATAATTATAACTCCTTTTCTAAGAAACACTTTTCTTAAAAATATCAGGCAGTTGGAGCGCTTGTGTGGAATCCTCACTGAAGGTCATTTTGGTCCACATGACCTCACCTCTGTGACACTGCTCAGTATTGTCAGGTGTCTCAGAGCAGCCCGAGGCCCATGGTAGGAGGATATGGTGATGGACAATGGATTTCACAGCTCCACCCAGAACATTTTCTCAGTTTTTGCAGGCAACAGAGTGGAAAGGGCCCTCGAGTGGTTCCATCTCATCTGAGACTGCAGGCTCACCATTCGGACGTATAGCTCCCGAGTCGCCTTCGTCAAGCAAAACAGGAAGCTTTTTGCGACCTGTCACCGAATATCTCACAGTTTCCTTGTTTCATATTTTTTTATTTGTTGTTAAAAGAAACATTTCTCCCACTACCAGGCACCAGCGCATCACATCCACTGGGAGTTCATTCACAGCTTCATTCTGTCCCATTCGTCAGTGTTTTTTTAATGTCTTTTGCTTCTCAGCTCTGCGATCTAGAAACACACCATCTATGCGATCAGATTTATTTATTTATTTATTTTATTTATTTATTTTTATTTATTTTTAATTAATTAATTAACTCAGTAGAACCAGGTTTTCTGAACTTGGAGAACACTGAAAATTCACAAACGAAAAATTGCCTCCCTTTAAATTAAACTATCTATCTATCTATCTATCTATCTATCTATCTATCTATCTATCTATCTATCTATCTATCTATCTATCTATCTATCTATCTATCTATCTATCTATCGTTCTATCTATCTATCTATCTATCGTTCTATCTATCTATCTATCTGTCTGTCTGTCTGTCTGTCTGTCTATCTATCTATCGTTCTTTCTATCTATCTATCTATCTATCTATCTATCTATCTATCTATCTATCTATCTATCTATCTATCGTTCTGTCTGTCTATCAACTACTGGAATTGATCAATTACAGTTGTATAGATTCTTTAAATTCTTTTTGGTTCTACTTTTTACATTCAAATCTGAAATCACAATCACAAATCTGAAATCACAAATAACTCCAAGGACATAATAATAATTATATACAACTTGTCTCAAGAGTATTTCGAGAAAGAACCAGCAAGAATCCCAATGCCAGCAAATGTCAGACTGAGAAGCGCAGCTGCAGTTAAGGAACAGAGAAGAGGGCCTCTCCTACAGATGCCTGGCAATCCAACAACAAGGCTCTTGCCACTCACATGGGACTATTTGTCATGCAACTGAGAGGCAGAGCATACTTGTGGAAAAACTGTTCCAGCTCGTCATCAATTTGAGCAAAATAAACAGTGACAGTCAGGCACATCCAGAAAGCGACTTGAAAAAGTCAGATCTGATTCTGTCAAGCTGAAGCCCTTGGTCCCCTGTGTGATTGGCGGAGAAGGGTGGATCACAATGATGAATTGCTCTCTCACCTTGAAAGAGTTTTTGGAACATACAAAACAACCAAGTTGTTTTGCAGGAATCCCAGTAGACTGCATGATTATTCTGCTTGACACACCACTCTTATTATGTTTGCCCAGCAGTTTAGTGAGGGGGCACCGTTCCAGGAAAACAGGGCGGTAAAATAAAGTAAAACCTCACTCCTTAACTGAGTGTGGGAGGAAAGGAAATGCTTTAGGAAGGTTTGAAGGTTTGTGTATGAGTTTGAGGTGGCCTGTACAAGCTTTCAGTAGTACTATAATATATTATTTATTATTGATAGTGAGATTATGGTACACATTCAAAACAACTGATTCACATGCTTTACATTTCCACTACTCTCCTGTTGTCATATAAAACATTTATTTTTATTTTTGTTATTGCCATATCAACCTTCAATGCCTCTGCAAATGAGGTTCTAGAAAGTTCCAATTGTTTGTGATTATGTGAAACATTTTACAGTAAATTGCTGTTTCACGTCACAACTGGAGATGCCACCCTTTTCACTCTCGCACGCTCCCAGCTAGTAAATGAAAGCAACCTTGTCTTTACATTCCTCATCCAGAACTGATTATTCAAGCACTCAAGGTAGTTCTAGTCAAAGGTTTGTCAAAGCTCATTTTTCTGAACTTTCAAAAACCTCTCGAGCAGCCTTGCTGACTGAAATCCACGCTCAGACTGAACACATACTCAGGAGATACTCATGTTCAGAGCGATGCCATCTGCCAGCTGAAAAGTTAAAGGTCATCTCTGTGATGAATATATGCTTCACTGCAACCCCAACATACAGCATATAGAACCATTGCTTAGTTTTAATATAAATGTTTTATTTTAATTTTGAGAGATTTTCATCTCACAAGAAACTAGCATTAAACATTTGCTGTATGTATTGATTTTTCCCTTTTCCTGAATTCATCAAAACACTTCCACTTAGACGGAGAGGTTGGGCAGGAACATACTCTCTCACACAATTACTGTCCTCTGAGAGGCATCCACGTCCACCAGTGAATCACCACTACAGGATCGGATGTGATGTTTCTATTCCTCAGAGTATGATAACTCATGGTATTTATCACCTCGTTTAGCATCCTTGCATTGAAAGCTGGGCAGCAAGGAGAATTAATCTTCCTCGAGGTGCTGCTCTTTCAAGAGCAAGCAGGGACAAGGTGCACATAAACTGCATTGCCGCCCGTTATCTGTGTCTTTTTGGGTAGGTTGAATGACAAATGGTTGTGTTTAAGAAGATGATGCTTGCAAACAAACATAAAACTTGTTGACAGAGAGGCTACAGTTGACGCCTCCCCATTGCTGGCACTGATGAGCAAAGGGTTAAGGGTCAACAAACAAAGAGATGCCCATGCAGATCCACAATGCTGATCAACAACTAAGCTCTATAGACTCCTATAGACCATCCAGCCATGTTACCCCATTATTATTTTGATACAGAAGAGTGTGATGTAAGCTGGGCCATTTTTACTTAAGCTATCCTCTAGACAGGGAAAAACTAAACTAAACTAAACGAAACTAAAATGAAGAATCCATCCAACCTATATTAGACAAGCAGTTGGATGGAAGACAAATAAAATAAAATAAAATAAAATAAAATAAAATAAAATAAAATAAAATAAAATGTCTATAGCTCATTTAAAGCAGCAGTGGTTGACCAAAGTGACCATTTTAAGAAGTATGCTATCAAACAAACAAACAAATAAACAAAAATAAGAGGACAGAAAAAAAATAAATAAATAAAAATAAAAAAAAACTTTGCAAAAGAGTAGTGCAGGATACAACTTATAATATAAGCATATGGTCATGTGAAATAAACAAACAAACAAACATAGGAGGACAGAAAAATGATTGCAAAAGAGTAATGGAGGATACAACTTATAATATAAGCATATGGCCATGTGAAACAAATAAATAAATAAATAAATAAATACATAGTTTGCTAAATTGAGTATAGGCAACACATCTTACTACTTGACACATTTTACCCTACCTTCCTTTAATGTTCTAATATTTATTACTCCATTGAAAATATGTTGGAAATATTATCACTGGGCAAAAATGCAATATAACTCAATAAACTAAATGTTCTCTCAAGTAGGCAGTGATCAAGACGTGAAAGCATTTAAAAAAAGAAATTCACTTAGCTTATGATAAGTATAATCTGGCGAAGAAGTCTGTCCAAACATAGAAGCTCATTTTCCACCCAAGAGCAACACAGAAGTGATCCTTGAAGACATCGCTGCTTTAGCCACCGTTATTATAACCATTTTGCTTTCATTCTAACAGAGATGGAATATGCATAATCTGATGCCAGAAGCGAAAATAGAAGCTGAGGAAAGGGAGAGTTTGATGGCCTGTGATTCAGGGTGCTGTTGTTTAGCGGCCTCTAATCTGTGTGATGTGGAGCCATCTAGTCCTAAGCCAACTGGTTGGCTGCTACAGATACGTTTTGTGGGTCCTGTGAAGATTTTCCAGCCAGAATCATTGATTTCGTACCATAAGTGCTCAAGATCTATGCAAATGAACAGCATCACACGATGTGCTGAGGACCATTGATACAACTTTGGGTAGCAGATTAAGTATTTACATTCAGACCACAGAAGTCTTTGTGTTCTCATATCCCACGAGTGGAGAAATGCAAACTTTCCTTGGCAACAAGTGAAAGCTATTTGACATATGGCACTCGATTGGATGGGAGCAGATAAGAAAAATCTATTTGTCTGTGTAGCTCCTTTCGAATTTATAGTTCTGTTGTTAGTAGGCACATCTACAAAAAGGGAGACATGAGCCAGTCACATGGCAGTCGTACTTATACTTGGATAGTAGGAAGTTCCTTTTCTTTTCCAAGCAGTCTGCTCTCAGGGGACTATTCATGGCTTTACATCTTGTTTCTTCCCCTTGCTGACTTTTACCAACTCGTAGACATTTTGCAACAAATTAGTCAAACTGTTGTATACTAAACAACTGTCATGTGACTTACAACTACAGCTGTTTTCCTCCTGTGGTCTTTATATCTCAAAAGCTTTGAAAGTATTGCGTAATGAGAAGCGGTAAACTGGCTAGGAAATGTGAAAATATCTGCCAAATGTAAATATTCTTCAGCAAGGACACATGAAATTGTTCAAAAGTAGCATTAAGGCTTTTTTTTTTTTTTTACATTGTTACACAACATTTCTATATCAAATAAATGCTGTTTTGAACTTTCTATTTATCAAAGAACCCTGAGAAAGAAAAAAAAAATCCACAAAAATATCAAGCAGAACAACCATTTTCAGCTGTGATAATAAGAAAAGTTTCTTAAATGACAAATCAGCATATTAGATTGATTTCTGAAGGATCATGTGACACTGAAGACTGGAGTAATGGCTAATGAAAATTCAGCTTTGCATCCCAGGAATACATTACATTTTAAAATATGTTCAAATAGAAAACCGTTGCTTTAAGTTGTTAGAATATTTCACAATATTATTGTTCTACTGTATTTCTGTCTAAATAAATTCAGCCTTGGTTAGCATAAGAGACTTTCAATAAATAAACAAATAAATAAATAAACCAACCCCAAACTTGTGAAAAGTAGTGTATATTCATAATAAATAATCCATAATAAATTTAGGTGATATAGACTAAATGTAGAGAATACGGCTGCTATCTTGGCAGATAGATGCATTGAATAAAAGGGGGACAATATTTGTGGCTATGTAATTTTCCCCCCACTTTCAATTGTTTTTTTTTAATTTAATGAACATTTAGGTTGATTTATTAAATGTAAGATTAAAAGAATAAGCCTGCAGATTTGTTTCCACAGCCTTCTTTGCTCACATTTACCAAGAGTGCCAATAATTCTGACTGTATGGGACATATTTGAAGAAGTACTGTATGTTCTGCAAGATGCATACGTGTATAAATACAATACAGAGATACTTCATTCACCATGTTGGTTTTGTTATGAGGCTTATGATAGCAGTCTCATTTCTTTTACACCACTTATAAGTCCTTTCCTCATGGGATAGTAAAGCATCCATCGGACACATTCTTCAGAATCTCAGTGAAAGTGGGTCATTCAGGTATTTTCACCAACCATTTTATGAATATGAGTATTCAGATGTAGCCTATTACTTGACATACGGTTTTTCACGCGCTACTCTACATAGTAGGGTCACAAATTTAGCTCTTACTGCATGCACATACACTAATAGCACGGTTGACCCAAGAGACAGAGGTTTTCGCCAAACTCGAAGATATCAGAAACCAAGAGCTATTTTATATGCAGGTCTCCACTGAGAACACATTTTCCTGACGATTTCTTTCCTATTCCTCTGCGCTCCTTCTAACTCTCTGAGCACTTCTGGAGAAGTAAACAAACAAAGACTGGTTTCGGTTTATTTCTTTACTTATTCATTATTTTTTCCGTCTGTTCCATTTCAAAAGTAAAGATATCACTCACAAGTAAAGAGCCATTTAATGGAACACAGGTTCCCATGTGTCCAGCTCTGTGGAGCGGTTGCCCAGCAGTACTATTCATAAATATAAAAAATGCATGGAGAAATCTGATCCAAAGCATGTGTCATACATACAGCAGTGAATTAATCATTCATTTGATGGCCACTTTGAGAAACTGCACAGCTATTTCCATCAACAAGGAAGCAATGTATTGATGACTCGATTGCTTTCTGTAGATGTTCTTTTACTGGGGAAAACTGGTACACTGGCATCTAGGTCAATATACTATAGATTAGTTTTCCTCTTTATTTGTTTTCATTCGTCTATCTCAGCAGTGTGTGGTAAAGCAAAAATGTATCATCTTCATTTGTTTGTACTTACATGTTTTTGGTAGCTTTGTTTTTCCCCTTCAAGCAATGAATCTGCCTGTGCTCAAATTGAAGTACCTTCAGAAAAATAGAGCACCTCATTTGTCAAAAGAAATATAATCAATATTGAATTATGTGATTACCTTAAGACAGAATTGGGAGAAAGAGGTGCTTAGAAGGCAGAGACGCAGAGATATACATATTAATCAAAACACACAGCAGCAGAACAAGACTTAAAGAAGAAGAGTCGTAGGTAAGGATAAATGAAATAGATTCATGAAGATAATGTGAAACGGCACCAACACTCTAAGCCTTTAAATTAGGAATCATACAGAGAGACATATGGAGATGCAGGCAGGAAGGCGTCGTGTAGGAAATGTTTTGTTGTTTGTAAGATATAAATCACAGTCACATAAATAATTCACAAAGGTGGAGCAATAATATAATACACCTGCAAGCTTGTAGTCTTATCTTCTGA
Organism: Tor tambroides; assembly: GCA_021397915.2. Taxonomy (NCBI): domain Eukaryota; kingdom Metazoa; phylum Chordata; class Actinopteri; order Cypriniformes; family Cyprinidae; genus Tor; species Tor tambroides. The sequence continues at coordinate 20,120 of JAFVLL020000290.1, forward strand.
CGTTAGTTTCCCCAGCAAAAATAATAACTATATGAATGTAAAACCAAAGTGATTGCAATGATCACACATTCAATTAATTCATTATTTGGATTATTTTATAATTATTTAATTATGGTGATGATGTCTCAGTAAATTAAATTTGGTATAATTAATTACTTCGTGTACAATATTCCAGCTCACACTGTGTCATAACGCTCTTGTGTGATAGATAATGATTATTCATCAGTGATGATTAACTGGTTGTATCTACTACTCCAAAGTTTCATCTACGAATTGTATCATCTCAGTCTTTCACAAACACATGACACAGAGGATAATCAAGTCTGAGAACCGTGTTTACATGCTGGATGAAGACAAGCTACAATCTCATTATCCAGGTCTGATTTCACAGAAGCTGGACTAGACCAATGTCAACGTTTACATGACATTTTAAAAAGACAAATTACTGCTTAATTGGACTCAAATCAAACTTTTAAAGTGTATACAAACACAATTTCTGTGCTGTATGCAAGTACTGTATCTAAGGGTGCAGGTGATTTCATTTAAAATGCTTTAATGAAATGCAGTTTCAGGCCAGATCTTAATCAGGTTAGACACCATACTGAATTGAAGATGATTGAAAACAAGGCTGTGAAGGATAGACTTGCATTCTTTACAATGGCACGTATTGCATAAATTTCCTAAATCACATAATTTTCACAACAGTTATGATTTTTTGAACTTACTGTACTTCTATCCCTCACAGCCTGTTTTCATTCCTGTCAAAAATTAAACATAGCGCTACCCTGACTAAGGCTGTTGTTGCATTCCTTCATTTCGTTGGCTTGGTGAGCTTTGTGACAGACATGACATTGGAGGTCTGGACTTACGTACTGTTTCTACTGTGGGAAGTTGTGGCCTAATGGTTAGAGAGACGACTCGTAATCGAAAGGTTGTGAGTTCTAGTCTCAGGCCAGCAGGAATTGTAGGTGGGGGGAGTGAATGTACAGCGCTCTCTCCACCCTCAATACCATGACTGAGGTGCCCTTGAGCAAGGTGTGTGTGTGCACTTTGGATGGGTTAAATGCAGAGCACAAATTCTGAGTATGGGTCACCATACTTGGTCGTATGTCACTTTCACTTTTATTTCTGCATGTGAACATCTTTGTATGCATGGAAGAAACACAAAGGAAGCCATGGTATGGAATAAAAAGCAAAGTTTGTAGCATTTTGAAGCGCATGATTCTGGGTTGAATCTAAACAGAAGAATTGGCAGAGCAATGGCACATTCATATAGTTTCTTCTTTTTCTTTTCTTTTTCACTTTCATCAACTTAGCATCACTGAATTTTCAGTCTGAACGATGACTAAGTGTGTTCCAACAGTTCATTAGGGTGATGAGCAAGAAGTGTGTGCTAATCACTGATAGCAGTGGTCTGGGCAAGGCCTGATGGCTGTTTGAGAAGCTACTCGATTGGCATGGCTCGGTGACTCATTAGCTGCTGTGTCTGAATCATGTGCCAGTTTATAAGTACATTTTAGGGAAACTAATTTTAGAGACTCAGACCATTGTGATCTTGGCATAATCTTACCACAAAGGCATTTTTTTGTGCTTTTGAAACACTGATGCCAAAAATATACCTATACTGCACGCTGTAAAAAAAAAAAAAAGTTGAGCCAACTTAAAATTTTAAGGCACCCAGCTTCAGCAGATTTTTGAGTTTTCTCAACTTGTTGTTTTAAGTTTATACAACAAAAAATTGAGAATCTTCTACAAAAAGAAGTTGAGAGAACTCAAAAATCTGCTGAAGCTGGTTGCCTTAAAATTTTAAGTTGACAACTTTTTTTTTTTTTTTTTTTTTTTTTTTTTTTACAGTGTAACTTTAAAGAAACATTTGGCAACATATACTGTACAACTCAATGCAAACCAGTTGAAACATTATGCTCTAGCATTCAATCTGATTTTTTTAAGAAAATTAATACTTTTATTTAGCAAGGAGACATTAAACTGATCAAAATTGACAGTGAAGACATTTAAAATGTTACAAAATATTTGTATTTCAAATAAATGTTTCTATTCATCAAGGAATCCTTACAAATTTATCAAAGTTTCTGCAAAAAAAAATAAATAAATTAAAAATAAATTAATTAAAAATAAAATAAAAGCAGAGCCACTGTTTCAACACTGAAAATAATTTGAAATGTTGAGCATCATATATTATAACATATTAAAACTATTTCTGAAGGATCATGCGAAGACTACAGTATAATGATGAGATTTATAGATATAATACCATGCACTTAATCTACATTTAATTTGTTTGATTTGTTCTGCCATTGTGATAAACTGTTTACACATCTCAGCATGTCTGCAGAAACAGTAGGCACATTCAAGTATGCAAACACACAACAGAAAGTGAATATATCTTAAATACTAAAACCATCCTTTTCCTGTCACTGAAGCTAAAGAATATTTGCAAAATACCAACCTAGGCTCCAAACTGACAAAAAAGGCAAGACACATCCACATAACACAAGTTTGTGTGTTCATATCTATATGGTTACAAGTCCAAACATGATGTTAACTAAACAAACAATGTCTGAATAGTTTATTGCCTTGATAAGAACTACAATATGAAAGAAATCTCTGTTAGCACCAATAAGACATTTAAAAAATAATAATAAAAAGCTAAAATGACTAAAATGTACTGCATTTTTTTTTGTTTTAAACTAGAAATGTTTGAGAAGAAATGTGCACTCCACTAAAACATAATTCTATTACTGACATAACATTGGTTTTTAGTTAATTAACTGCTACATGTCTGTTATCACTGTTTTATACACTAGACAAGTATGTCTTGTCAACCAGCCATGCACAATCTTTGTGACAAGTGAAGATTAACACTTGCACTTCTTAGATCACGGCAAAAGAAACAGCTGTCTGCTCTCTGAGAAATGACTTCTCTGCCACATCATCATTTGGAGTAGGTGAAACTGCTACATTTATCACAAAGATCAGTGTGACATTAGGCTTGACTGATACTGCCTATGAGCAGCCACAGACACTGCTGTCATTGACCATGTTTTTAAAAAGATATATTGATATTTCTAGTTGAGTTCGGTGTAAAAATGCCATTCATACACTGCATAACAATAAATACAAACATATTTGGTGGGCTTATTGAGCAGCCCAAATTAGAACCTGAAGAAATGGCAGAATCAGAGTTGTTGTCGTTGTTTGTGTGTTTTGAAGACCGATATAGTGTGCTGTTAGCAAGCCATCAAGGCAACTGGCGGATCTAAATCGGGACTTTAATGTGAGGCTGCTTAGCACTGGCTCTCACAGGAGATGGGTGGCGTCCCACAAATGCCAGGTTCAGTCAGATGCGAAAATCATTAATTACAGCTGTGAAAAGCACAACCGCCCCTGCAGAACTAAGTAAGTGTATAAAACACAGACAAAACAGAAAAACACAGTTTATATGTACGATTTGCTATATAGCTTTGCACCCAAATGGACCAGAAGATGAAAATGAAACGCAAACTAAAATGTATCATCATTTCCTCAGCCTCATGCTGCTCCAAAACGTGACTTATGTCGGACAGAAGAGGAGAAACTGAAAAAAGTTACAAAAGTAACTTAGTCGTATGAATTTATATGATTTAATCTTCCCCTGCAGCACTTAACAGCTGTGAATGGATGATTGAGTCAGTCAGTCAAACTTGAGAACTTGATGTTCTGATTCATGAATGAATCATTCAGCGCAATCTGTGATCCAGATCAAATGATTAACTGAAAATATTAAACTCTTGTTCACAAATCAGACACCACTACTTTTCTTCTGAACTCTCATGGGAAATTATTTTTGCTATGGTCTTTTTGAAGCTTGAAAGATAAGTGACTTTCTTGGTTGGTATAATAAAAATGAATTCGTATAAACAATCCTCAAAATTTGTCGACACCATTCTGCTGTTTCACATTCGGAAACACAGGGCAAGCTCTGTTAAGTCACCTGGTGTCCTGCACTGGCCCAGATGTATCCGGGTCAGTGGTAGATAGAGAGAGGTGAAAGCAGTCGGGAGATGGGGTGAGGAATGGACAATGGGAACATTTCTCACGATTAAAACCCTGTTATGAAAACCTCACATTAATAAGACATGGACATTATGGACTCGAAACATCCTCTCTGCTTGAGATGAAAAATTAAAGAGAAGAGGAGAGCCAGGAAAGCAGCGCCTCCTGAAATAAAACACAGAGCCAGCTAGGAACATTAGAGCTATCAATAAATCAGAGTATAAAAGACAACTTTCAGAGGAAAAGAGGTATGTGTATGTTAGCCCATACTGTCCCTCACTTACTCTCTGTAGGAAAATAAGTTCTGAACTTTGCATGCAAAGCTTACCCCACATACATCATGTGCTGAGTTTATTAGCCCAAGTAGTGTGTACTTGAGTCAATTTTGAAGATTGTTCACGACAAACGAAAGGAAACAAAACAAAACAAAAAACAAGACAAACACAAAACAAAACAAAACCATAATGTCTGCCAAGTAATGTACTCTTTATATTTATTTGATTTATTTTTATTTTCTATTTTCCCCAGAAATTTCACTTTAATAAAGTTAATCAATTTTTATTTTATTTTATTTTATTTTATTTTATTTTATTTTATTTCATTTCATGAATTAATAAAAATTTGTACCTAAATGTCATTATTTTGGAGGATTGCACTACATGACATTTCAAAACAAGAGTTAATCTCAATAAATAAATAAATGAATAAATTAATAAATAAATAAATAATCTAATTCTCACTCAAGTCAATGCACATTTACATTTTAAGTTTTAAACGAATAGATATGACAAAAAACTCGTTACCCATTTGTGAGGGTGTTGATATGTCTCTCTTTCCTGTACCTTCCTACTCACGTCTTTTCCAAATAAATCCCTCTATTCTCATTTGGCCTCATGACTGGAGTTGTCATCACATCGAGAAGTCAAGAGGTCTGTGCGGAGTAATTTAGGATATTGCTCATGCCACGTGAGATGTTCCACATGGAGTTATTGACTGGTAGAGCATTTGCATGCAGTGTAAGTTTACTGCCTGGAGCAAAAGTGATCCATTCTGAGCAATATCAAGCTTTCACACGCTGCTTGAAATGTTGAGATTCGATAGCAGCAGCAGATCAAAGACGCAGCACAATTAGCTCTGACAGCCTTTATGTGTTTTTGAGAGAGACCTCACTTTTTTTCTCAGCACAAGTGATTCCACATGCACCATAATGCATGATGGCACACCCTGTTGGAAACGACATAGTGTAGGATTTCAGATTCCCTATTTGCGGCAAAAAAGAAAAGCATGTATAAATTCACCGGCTCATCGCAAGGCTTAGAATATGAAAACAAAGCGGACAGGCTTAAACACTGCAATCTGAACTCTGTGTCACAGAGATGGAAACACACAGGGCTGTGTACTGAAGCAGGAGAATGAAAGCACTCTGGTAACAGTCCCGTCATCACTATCAGATGATTATCTCTGTGCCTGGCCCTCAGAGGGCATGTATGATGGCCCCCTGTCATTGTTTACGGGGGCTCTCTAAACTCAGCTAACCAGGGGGGAAATGCATCACTGCTTCAGTGAGCTTTGAAAATGCCTCTCCTTCCTCAGTACAGCCTGGTCCCCCTGCTGTCTGCAGACGGTCCCCCTCCTGACGCAGGATATACACACTATGGGGTGCTGGATGGCTCCATCTGATGGGTTTGTGGGAGGTGGGGTGCTGAGAGGCAACATGAGGCTTTGACCAAATGTCCAGTAGACATGTTTTACATTCTCTGACATTCATTAGCCAGAACTTGTTTTCCACTCTCGACTGCTCCTGATATAACTTGACGGCCGTGGCTTTGATCAGGCCAGCATGTTACTTGCACACAAACGGACACGGGCGATACTTCACAAGCATTCTTCGGCGGAGCCACCCAGCATCACCTGACACCAGCGAGTCCCTCTCTGTGGATAATTACCAGTGCTGCACGTTTTCTTCCCATTCTCATGTGTAATTTCCTGTCTTTTTTAGGTCACCATCTTGGATAAATGCTCAGAGGGAAGAAAAAAAAGCAGATACAAATGTTCTTTTTCTCCTCTGAGGAGAAAGCAATATTGTCATCAGTTTCTAAATTACATAGGGCCTCTCAGTGGAATAACATACTAAACATGCAATCAAATCTCATACCGTTTTGAACCGTAGTAATTATTTCACTATGTGGAGGAAGCCACTCTAGCCCATCCCAACCCTCAAGGGTACAGCTATTTACAGCTGGTACAGAAACAAAAATAGTCTTATAATATATTGCACACACGTAGGCCTACAAAAAAAAGTAACTACATGATTTCGCTAAATGGATAACAAGCTGCACTATTTGCACAAATGCTAGATTAATGTGGTCATGCGATCGCAATTACGCAGCAAAATGACTGTGAAGGTGTCTCTGTGCATTAAAGATGCCAACCTGAGTTTCTATTGAGCCAACAGCCTTTGCAACATACCCATAATTATAAAACACACTGACAGAGGAGAGAACATCATCAAACAAATGTCACGGATGGATGCCTTACAGACAGTTCAGTGTGCCGGGTTACTAGGCACGCTGATTCACGCCGAACAGAGAGACTGTTTCTTCTGTTCTAAGTATAGAACGTTGCAGTGCATTAGACAGGCCATGCATGTCAAATGCTGAAAGGAGACATTTTCATCACTATACTTGAGATTCAGAACATATAACCACAATTTTACAGTTAAAAACAGGAGATTGCCTAAGGAGGAACTGAACATAGAAAACACATCAATATGTGATTAAAAATCAATTAAGTTGTCAATTACAAGTATATTTACGCACAGCGTATTATTAGAATGACTACAGACTACGAAAGACTCTTTTTCGCTAAAAACAAAATCATGCCAACATCACATTTGCATGCAAAATTAAATGTTTAGAAGTCTCTGTGAACAATAAAATAACCAACAACAGCAGTATGGTTGTCAGACCTATCTGTAATGAATGGTAGTTATTTAAAGCTCTCTTCTGAAATGCTGTGTTTGGGGAACATTTAGATGTTTGCTCCCAGAAAACTTCTTCAGGTTGGAGTGAATGATGATATTTTGTATGACAAGATCTGTAATCTTTGAAATTGCAGTTCAGTCGGCTGTGCATAGTGGTAGAAAGTTTTGCAGAGATTATCACTGGCATAACCTTGGCAGAGGCAATGTATATTTTAATAAAGCTTGTCTGCTGGAGTGTCTGGGAAAGGCTGACACAGTGCTGATAGGAATACTGACTCATACTTTTAACCTCACTCACACCAAAAACTCTGTCCATCTTTCTGTCACAGACTCTAGAGCATCAGCCCTTTGTTTTCTTCTTCTTTTGTGCTCTGCAAGCATGCATTACATTAAAATGTGCCTCTGCTATTATTTAAACCGCACATCTGCCTGTCTGCACCGTAAAAGCGTAACAACAAAATCAATATTAATTTAAATAAAACTAGTACAGTTAAAAATATAACAATATTAAGTATTCATTCCCCAGTGCATGTTTAGAAGAGGGTGAATGAGACCACAAACACAAGTCTAGAAATGAAAAACTGCATTAAACCAACTTACATTCTATGCTTGTTGGTGTGACAAGTAGAATGATAATAACAACAATAAACACTTTCCATTATCCACCACATTCCAAAATTCTATAGACATAGCAGTTTTTATACTGTACAAAATGTATTTTATATTCCCTTACCCTACACCTACCCCTCTCACAAAACTTTCTGCATTTTAACATTTTTAAAAAAAACCGTCATTCTATAGGATTCATAAGCTGTGTTTTAAACGTAAATTTCAAACCCTTTGTGTTCTTGAAAAAGTAGTTTGAACTTGTAAGTGGTCAGTAAAAAATACATAATTAACTCTGGTTATTTTATTTTATTCTTTTAGTATATTTATACAATCTAAGAATCATTTTTACAGTGCACTATATAAATAGCACAGTACAGAGAGAAACCATTATTCATGTGGGTAGGGGATAAAAAAGATTGAAAACGGGGTATTGATTAACCAATTGCTTGTTCTTTTCACCTCTCTGTGGGAAACCAAAAGTCACTAGTTTTTATTATATGTTCCTATTTCCCTGTTTCAGCTGATATCAGTGCAGAATATGTGCTTCATTCCTCTCTTAAAACTTGTTTTCCACAGTCCACATGAGATTGGTGTGTCTCACTGAAGACGTGGCAATGCAACTCTGTGCTTACATCTAGCCTCTGGAGTGAATGCTGGGAAACTACTACATAAATCCACTTTCCCTCTTTCTCCTTCATCAGAGCAGTGATGGAACTCCAACCTGCAAAGGAAGGCGCTACTGATTACATTAAAGATCATGTAATGACTCTGGTATAGATTCAGGTTGCTGCTGGCACCAGTTTCCCTAAGTATCTTAGCGAAAACAATGTCATTACCTGTGTAATTGAGGCCAATTCTCTTCATCTTTGAGCTCTTAGGGAGCTTTTATGCTGATTAGAGCAGAGGTGGCCAAGGGCAGAGAGGAAGGCTATCTCCAGATTGTACATAGATGACGGCAGGAGTTTGGAACAGTAAACAAAGTACGCTGTACTGACTTGGCTTTATGTGAACAGCGGAGGCATTTGCTCTAAGGCCTGTTAGCAGAGTGATTACCAGACTCACACTGGGAATAATCTTTTGTGGAGTAAAGATGAGAGATGCAGTAATCTATTCATCATTTGTCAGTTTTCATCCACCTCGCTGTGGTGTTTGCTGACTGTAAACAGTACTGTCATCTTCAACAAATCATCCCAAAAATATTTAAGCCTTGAAAGATTTCATTTGTGCATTCAAATCTATAATTGGGGACACCATTCACTAAACTAAAGTGTAGCTAGGGAGCCTCAACAGTAAACACCTGGGTTCAGACAAATCGTAGTTTTACAACAAGTGCAATTGAAAGACTCTATGAATGGACTGATTCCCTGAAACTACTAAAGAACATTAAAAACTTCTCCCGTATATGAAATTTAGAGACAGTTCACCCAGAAATAAATATTCTGTCATCATTTACCTCATTGAACTGACATGAAACAATGCAAAGAAAAGCAAAACATAAAAAAACAAAACAAAATGCATTCTTCAAAATATGTTTTTCTATGTTCTGCAAACGAAAGAAATTCATATGGGTTTGCAAAGACATGAGGGTGAGCAACTGATGTATTCTTGGTAAATTTATTCTCAATGTATGATCAATGTTTCCTGTCTAGACGTGTGCCTGTGTGGTTGTGTAGTTATGTGTGTGTGTTGGGGTGAGGCAAAAAGAGAAGAACCAGAATGGATTTGAGAGCTATAAATAAGCATATATGTCAACGACTGCTGTTTTGGAAAGCATTTGTAAAGAAACTAGAAGTCCTTGTCTATATGTGTGTGTGTGTGTGTGTGTGTGTGTGTGTGTGGTTTTAATGGTTGATGCTCAGTTCTCTAAGCAGTTAGGGGATCAGTTCCAGATGTTGGCTCCCAGAAGGGTGAAGTGGTAATGTAGGCCTGGAGCGAGCGTACTATCTACTGTTAAAAACAGAGGGAAGATTTGATTTGTCATCATACCAGGGTTTGTCTGTTCAGTAAACCTATCTGTGTCTCAAATAAATTAGGAAAAACAAAACAAGGCGCAAGCCTCCCGCAGTGTGGCAGACCACTTTCTCTAAGCTGTTTTCCCTGAAATTCAGACTGAAATGGCACCTCATCTGTCCTTGGGGCGAGTGATATGTTGATTTGGACTGGCAGTAAGCTCTCCCACAACCTCTGCAGGTCATCTAAACAGTTAAGGCTACTCCAAGTCTTGGATTACTTACTTCCTTTGCAAGTTTCACTGTTTTCTTTTCTATATTTTGCTCAAACTTTCCACATACGCGCTCAAAGCCTATGCAGTGCCATTGCCTGGGACTGGGCTTCCATCCATGAACGGCTCATAACTCCTCCAGCAAAAACAGGGCGTACTGGAAACCAATAAAAGGGTTGAAACCACATGCAAAGGAGTTGCTAGAGGAAAAGAACGGCCATGTGGCCCTCAGAGTCCAATGTGCAGTAAATTAATGGGGCACTATAAATAGCCACGTGGACGACTATAGGAAGATGTGATATAAGAAATGTAAGGAGGGTAGAAAGTTAGTTGTTCAGATCGAAGTCACATTCCTACGTAGTGGAAGGTAGAAATGCAGGGCAGGAACATCTGCACCACAACATTCTCCCCAGCTTAGAAACACCTTGTGTTGGTAGGGGGAAAAAAGTGAGAGTATGTTACTATAAACAGATTCATATTATGTGAAACCTGTTATTTCAGCATTGAGTTTAACCTTGCAGCCTCACATACAGGCAAAAGTCAGATGTTTGGTTGAAGCTCAGTCTTTTTCTTCTCACTCATTGCTGTCAAAACATTCACGTGGTTTATATTCTTTCTGAAAATCTCATTTTCTGCATCTCAAAGAGACTACCACTACCACTGACGGTAATCACATCAAGACATAAGCAGCATCGCACAAGAGGCTGGCAATGACATTAAAAGACACACAAAGACAATCCTAGTGCTTTGTTTTCAATCAGAAGCAGAAACTCAATTGGCCAATTTCAACCAATAAACAAATGTCATGAAGTGTTGCTCATTTTTGTGAATGCTGCAAGAAAGAGGGCTTTTCTTTACGTTGGAGTTGATTACATTAGCAGAGGAATTCTACACTGTTAGACATTTCTGTAATTTCCACAGTTATTTACTGTATATCATCCAGTATAATACTGCAAATTCCCTTTACAGTAAATAACTGTAATACCCTTTGCATCATGGGAATTTTCTGTGACGTCAAACCCCACATACAGAGACTTACTGTATGTTTTAAAATTGCTGTATACTACTGTATTTGCCATAACGGACTCTTTGGCGCCATTCTATTGAGGTCGTTTTATTTTCCTCATTTCTTACATTTGGATTGACACGACTTGCCCTACACTGTGTCTACAACGCCGTAACAGCTTGGGACTGGCTACACTGGACGTGTTACATCGTTTGTAATGATTGTAAAATCCTTTGTCCTTCCTTTCAGAAACAGCGTGAGCGCTTGGAGTACATCTGTACGTTAGAAATATACCGGGGCATCACTTTACTGTCCGCTTCCACTTTAGATAGTATAATATGTTCTATATTGTCTTTTCGAGTCGCACTGCGCTGCACCACTTGCGTCCAAGGAAGACACGGCAGCGCCGCGGGTTTTTCCCGGGGATGAACCCGCAAGAGTGGAAAAGCTCCGGAGAACATCCGCGATGTGTGTCGATGCACCTTACGAGAGAATAAGACCTGCAAGCAAGGTGAAATTATATGTATGTCTGTGTGTTTGTGTCAGATTTTTGCACACCAGTTTAACCTAGTAACATTTACCCGTCAACAAACTTTACTACGGTAAACTGTGCTGTCGTTACAAACGACTTTTGTCAGCTTATTGAAGTTACCGAATTAAAATTATTTTTAACGAGCAACGCTTATCCTATATTAACATTGTTAACTAATGTGAAATTTTGTTCAAGTGTTAGAAGTTAGAAGTGTTGGCCAGTAGCCTATTGAGAAAATAAAATTGTATGTTAGCTAGGTTAAACAAGTTTTATGGCTAGTGGCCTTTCTAGTTTTAGAATTAGTTTGTTATAGTTTTTAATAGAATTTAAGATTTACTGCATTTTTTGTTTTTGTGTTTTAAAGGCAACTGCTATGAAGCATCAAGAAAGACATGAGCATGCCAGCCAGCCACCCTGAGACTGATAATTCATGGTAAGAGAACAACTATATGGTTTTCAGAGGTTTGTGTATTTTATATGGGGTTTGCCTTTTAAAAGAGTGCCATTTCTACTTCTTGTTTATCAGATTTCTGTCACTAACAAAGTGGATGGTGAGCAAAGGTGGTGGCCACGTTTTGGAGCCAGGGCTTGAAAACGAAAAAAAAAAGTAAATCGGTTCACTCCGAGCAGAATCGATATTTTAACGTTTCCGTTCCTGCGTTCCTCTGTATTATTACCGTTCCGAAACCGGTTCGATTAGAAAAAATAACGGTTAATAACGTTATTTTTTAAATAGTCTTTGTCATAATAATAATAATAATAATAATAAAAGTACAGTGTTTTCTTTACACAAAAAGAAAAAGAAAGAAAGAAAAAAAAACAGAAAGAGATGGTAGGCCTATCTAAACCCGCTGCGCTTAGTCACAGCCAATACAGCATCATCTTTTCTATATTTTTAAATTTCTAAATGTAGGCTACTAAACAAAGAAAAAATCTATTAATGCTTTAAAGACATTAAAGTATTTTTTAAAGATGTTAAAAATGTTTGCTGCATTGTTAAAAACGCACTGTAGCTGTAAAATTGCGTTTTGAGGAAAAAAACTGTGACTAAGCCGCGTGGCATTTATTGAACTATTATTGATGCAGGCTAAAATGCCAGTAAATCAAATTGTTTACAAACATTGTAAACACAGTTATTAGATTTCTCTCCACAACAAATCCTCTACTTCAGGCTATAGCTATAAAAGGCTATAAAAACGTCAATCCACAAAAACAAAGGGTGAAACTGATGCCTATCTCTCATATTTGCAGAGCAAATGTTTCCACATAGTGTGACTTATCTAATAAATATTATTTATTTATTATAGGCTACTCGCCCGAGCGTAAAACATCATCCTTCATCCCGACTATATCAGCACAGTGAAGCGGGTGGTAGTCACGCTGAACGCAACAGATCGGACAGCGGGCACTGTAACTTTTTTTATTCCGTTCTAAGCTAACTGTATTTTACTTTGACAATGTGGGTAAAAAGGCTGCAATGTCGCAAAAATATGTGTCTTTGTGCGCGTCAGAGGCGTGTGCGATATGGCCATACCAACGCTGGGGGTGCGTTTCCCAAAAGCTTTGTCATTAGCGAACTATGAAAGTGTCAAGTCCTATTGAACTCTGTGGTAGCGGCCAGACTTCGACCAGTTGCTTTTTGAAGCACCCCTGGTTGGTTATACAGATACAAGACATAATTGTAAAACTGTCAGCTTTTGCAAAACAAATAAAGCTGTAAAAGATTTTGCAAAATAAAAGAAAACTACTTTTTGCCGTGTCGTTTTCCTTTCGAGGAAATAGTTGGAATGCGTCTACAATGAACGTAGGTCTAACTCAGAATATTTTTTTGGCTTCGTTTTGTTAATCTGTCAATGATTTGTAGTGAAATATATTTAGTGTATAGGCATATATATTTCCTTTATGTAAGCCTAGTTTTATTCTGTTCTCCACCTGGATGTCTCACAGAAGCGCTGCAGGTGCGTAAGATCTGTTGAATAAACTCAGATAAACTCTAACGCCGTTGCATTGCCATTACGACACACAAGGAAGTTCACAGCTACAAAGAGGCGCAGGCCAAAAGGCATTTCACTCTTTGGATGCTTCAGGCGTCATTTTGCATAGTCTGTAGTACTTGAATTCCCCAGTTGGTTGACAGTATATTTAAATGTTAAATGGAACGATAAAATAACGTTATTAACCGGTTAATGGCCATTTCAAATTTTACCGATTCTGTTCGAACTTCTCTAGGTGATTTCGTTCTGTTTCGGATATACTACGATCAATCCAAAATTTCGTTCGTTTCCGGTTTTCGTTTTCGTTCCTTGAACCGGTTCAGAGCCCTGTTTGGAGCAGCACCTGGGTTTTGCAGATGGCTATGTATTTTTGTGAAGATAAATCCAGAGGACACAACATAATGCACTGCAAAGCGTCCTAAGACAGGAGAAATGGTGAAGATGCACTGTTCTGGCATTGGAAGACTGTATTTTTAAGTGTTATACATGAAATGTTTTAAATAAAGAATTTGATATTTTGTAATTATTGTGTCTGTTTTAATTGAATGCCAGTAGTACCTATGTAGAGTAAAAATAAAATTAATTCTATATAAAAATGACAAAATCTAATGAAATCTATATTAAAACGAATGAATTACAGTAGTACACTGATGAATTGGATTATTTTTACAGTAATTTACTGTAAAACAATACAGTTTGCAACTGTAAATCAAATACAGTTTGCTACTGTAAATCTTAATTACAGTAACTTACTGACAACAGTGTTGCCAGTAAGTTACTGTAAAAACTCTTTGAAATGTCTAACAGTGTGCTGTAACAATGTTGTGTTTTGTAACCTCTCAGCCTCCTCGCCATAATTAAAATACATAAATCAGGAAAACAGAGAGAGAAAAGCTATTAAGGTGTACTAAATCTAGAAGTGTATAAATTTGCTTCAAAGCAAAAACAGATTAAAACTGCTCTTGTAATAAGAATACAAAATATCATTGCATGAACTAGTGGGGAAAGAAAGAGAGAAAGAAAGGGAAAGACAGTATGACACCCGTCAGTCATGAAGCCCTTGGCCAAGGGAGGATATTTAAAATTCTAACCCATTCCTGAAAGCTGTGTGTGTGTGAGAGAGAGAATACCAACAGTGGTGAATTAGTGGAGCCAGCACATACATACATTCATCAGGCTCCTTCCTCTGTTGATTTCATACAAATGCAAAATGTTCCCTGATAAATATTCTGCATTCTGAGGGAGGTCTGGGTGGCCTGACAGAAACATTGGCCACACTTTAAAATTCAAATGGTGCCACTTTGAATTGAGATGTCACTAAGAACCACGAGAACCCCACAGGACCAGCTGAGGCCTACAGTCCCACGACTCAAAGCATCAAGCCATTTGACACAGGATCAAATCAATTCCAACCAAAATACTAAATAATAAATCTGAATTCATTTGCTCCTCCCATGTTAGCATCTTTCTGGATACACTAGGGTTTTTAGTTTAGTTGGGAGAACACAATGAATGTAAGTAATTCATTAAACTTCTCAAAGAGCTTCAGCAGGGGTCTGATTGGATTTCTCCAGACTTCTATTCAGAATACCCAACAAGAAGCTCTCTAATAATGGAAAATAACTCCCATGTGCCTCAAACTTTCAATGACTGTGGTGTCACTTTATTTTTCTGTCTCTGTTGCATTACTTATTTAGAGGAATCAAATTGGATGTTAGAAAGTGCTACATGTCGTGTCACGAAATTGACCCTTCAGAGAAATTGTCTTCAGCAACAACAAGGAAAGGGAATAACAAATTCTTCCATCCACTAATGACCAAGCCAGCGTCCAGTACCTGATCCTCTACCTTGATCTTCTCGGTGCCACCAGAGGTCAGAGGATATGATAAGGAAGGATCTCAGAGTGGGACAGAGCTGATGGTTAGCAAGAAAGTCAGGTGGGAAGTCTGACAGATGCTTAGAGAGAAACTGACGGAATTTCCCAAAGGAGCCAGTGCCAGGGGAGTGCTTTAGATAGTCATTCCCCAGTCTCACCCCTGACGGGAGGCATGGATTAGTGCTGAAGCCCCCTGGGCGGCCATGGTGCCACACCACATCCTGTTCTGCACAATTATCCCCTGTCTCCAGTCTGTCTCCACTCCTGCTCCATTGATCCCCAGGAACCCTGTCGGTGAGCCACTCAAGACCTAAAGCAGAGCTCTAGACTGCCAAAAACTCATGCTCTCAGAGCTAGTAACTGCAACTTTTTGCACTTGCATTCCAGAGAATTAGCCATTACTGTGTGAAATATCATTTTAGAGATGTTTACATCAATAAGAATTTCTCAACATTTCCGAAACACCAAAAACAATTTTCGGAGTAATTACCATTTATAATGTTACGGAATGTTGAACAAATAATGTCAGCTGGTCATGTGTAACACCGAATATGCAGAGGGAGACAATTGCTCATAGACTGATAATGTGCCATTTGAGGGCTCAAATTAATTCTGGCGTCTGTCCCAAATTATAGTTTCATGTAATTTAAAGAACAGACAGATGCTAATAGAACAGAAGAATACTTAAAAATATAATTATTTCCAAATGAAAAAAAAAAAACAATAAATAAGAATAAATGTAAAACTTACAAGCAAAAACGCATAAAATTTGAAACTTTTTTTTCTCTCTCTTTCTTAACGACTCATCATTGTTTACTTACTATATAGAACTTATATATGGGCTCAAACAGGAGGTATATTGAAGTAGCCCTCACATGGTCACAGATAGTACCCTCATCCAACTCCTGCTCTTCTCTCCCTCTCCCTCATCAACATGCCATCAATATGATCCCTGTTGAAAATTGCATGATTTGTAACGAAACAATTTGAATACAGCTGAGCTTTAAACGATTGCTTAAAATTAGATGAATAAAGCAATGTGAGCTGAATAATTTTGACCTCTCTCTAGACTGCATGAAACATTAATTTTAATAAATGAATAATACACTGCATGTGCCTTACGTCTTAAGTAGTAGCTCATTTATGTATAAATCGTTATTCTCCTCACTCAACCCCCATGGCTCATTAGAAATTACAGAATAATATAAAGACTTATGAGCCTTTACGTTTAATGCACATTTTAATTATGATTGACTGGTAATCAATAATGTAAACACTGGAATCATCTTTCAATGACATTAATGCCATGGAAACCATTCAAAGGTTTCTTTGTATACTTAATGCAAAAGAGATAGTTATGGCATTTATATATATATATATATATATATATATATATATATATAAAGAATCAAATCAAATAAAATAAAATATAGAGATAAATTATGTTGTTCTAAACTTTATATTCATTCAAAAATTCCACAAGTATATTAATCAACACAACACTGATGAGCATAAATAACTTCTTCCAAAAACAAACAAACAAATAAACAAATAAATAAATACCAACCCCTACCTTTTGAACAGAAGTGTAATTACTTTGAATACATTCAAATACATTGGAGCTGAGGGTCAGTAGCCATTTTCTGTGTGACAGCATAGATTCTGATCTTAACACTGAACTGAATCTGTATTGGCTTAAACCAGTCTTACAACTGCTAATACCCTGCTAGCTTGTATCTGCAACCTTCCCTATTCTTGAAATGGGTTGCTGTGATCAGAGAGCTGACCCTGGGTCTGTACTCTGTGACCAACCAAGGTCTTCCACTGGGCCTGGCAGGATAAAGCTTTTTTTCTCTCTCTCTCTCTCCCCAAATCCTTTGGGCAAATGTCACCAGGCCTTGATCTGGAAAATCTAGGGATGAGCTTTGAGGAAAAAATGGAAACAGCTAACTGCTAAGACACAATGTAGGACTGATAGCATGTCACAGCCCTAATGTCAGAATGGTGTGCTCTCAGATAAGCCAAGAAGCAGCAACATTAAATGTTTAATGAAGTTTATCTTAGCGTTCACATTTTCAAAGAGCTATTCTCAGGCTTAAATCTACAACCAAAGTTATTGTCAATGGCCCTGTTACAAATAAGGCCCAATATATATAAGGCACTTTTTTTTTCTTTCCCTAAAGAACAACAAAAGAATTAAACCAAATGAACTTTTTGTGTGTAGGCCTACATTGTACTGTTATTTTCTTTATAGTTTCTGTTGCAGAAAAAAGAAAAATTTTAGTATATGTATACAAAAATGGCTCTTATATTACAATCAAATAAATAAAAAGTAATACTGCTTTGTGGGAGCAACATAAAAAGTTGTTGGTCTCACTGCTATTGTCAACACAGCACATGTGAAAATGTGAAAGTGAAGTTTCCCCCAACAACACCATCACACAGTTTGTCAACCACTGCCTACTAATTTTAGTGATTTTAGTCTTACAACTAAACCAGTAACACGCAAACCCTGGAATTAATTTCTGCATTCAAAAACATAAAAGAACCATGGGAGTAATTTGAATTTGAAGTAGCAATTCAAAACCAAGAACACTGTTATTCTGCTGTAATAACTTTTGCTTTCAATGCAAATTGCAGTCAGATGCAAATGAAGTTAATTTTAAGGAGCTTTAAAACTATCTAGCTCATATCAGAGGAGAACATTCTCAAAGCTAATGCAGCTACATTTGGTATAGACAAATGAGCGGTGGGAGGAATAGTCTAAGTATTGACCAGAGGGAGGAGGTGGAACATGAGGCAATGTTTTGCAGTCTTCCACTGCACACTCATCTGAGTATAGCCCTCTCTCTGTTATCCAAACTCTTGGTTTGGGTTTTGGTTCAGTTGTTCCATTTGAATGGTGCATTTGTACTGGCCTCTGAGCGAGATTGGATTTGGAATTACACTTCCTGTCCTGCTGTTTTTCTCCCCCGCTTCGACTGCCTGACCACAAGCAACTCCAGCCCTCCAACCTTTAGTGTTATTTTGTATGCATCAATAAATAAACATTTAATTTTGGTATGCAGACTGGTAGCTACTCACATTGGTAATCTGTCTATATAAAAAAAAAAAAATAAAGAAGAAGAAGAAGAAGCAGAAGAAGAAGAAGAAGAAGAAATCACACCTTTGCAGTTACACAGTTGCTTGCACTTTGGATTAATCAATTATACAGAGGGTGAAAAAAGTCTCTTTTCCCTTACAGCAATAAAACCAACCGTCATG
The DNA here is from genome assembly GCA_021397915.2 of Tor tambroides. Taxonomy (NCBI): domain Eukaryota; kingdom Metazoa; phylum Chordata; class Actinopteri; order Cypriniformes; family Cyprinidae; genus Tor; species Tor tambroides. Next base: position 38,658 of record JAFVLL020000290.1, read on the forward strand.
CCTTTCAGTAATCCATCTTATGAAGCATAATTCACTCTTTGGCTTCTTTAGAGTCTGAAAATTAATATCCAAATCTCTGTCAGTGATTTACCCAGGCAGGGAATTAGAAAATATTACCTTGGCAATGAAGTTTTAAAGTTTCTGCTTTGATATACATCACAGGTCAAAATCTCTGGCTGTGAAAACAAAAAGAAAGCAAAGAAGGCATTTATTCAGCAATTTCTTTCACTTCCCTTCAAAAATCCTTTCAAAAAAATCCTTTCAGAGTCTTTAGACCAGAGACTGGGCAGTCTTTGTCAATGGTCCAAATTATACCTGATATGAAAAAGAATTATGCAATTTTTCAAAAATGATGCAGCATTCAAAGCAACAACAACAACAAAAAGCTTGTCTATCTATCTATCTATCTATCTATCTATCTATGATAGTATCATCTGGAATTGGGCTTGGTTTTGCCGAATTTGCCGAATTTGTATGGTGTGTGAGCGAATCTGGTTGAATATTACTATGTCTGTGGCTAACAACTTGGATAAAATACAGCATTTCTGAATACAGTCTCTTCATTGAGTCAAGAATGCCACAATACTGAAACGACTGAGCATCAGTTTACACTGAAGATTAAATACAGAAGGACATAATTAAATAAATCTTTAACCTTTCAAGTCAATTCATGTTAGTTGTATAGTGCCTTCCACAAGTCATGTAATTAATTTCTAAGCAGCTTTACAGAAAATCACACTTTAATGCCTTCAAAAAAAAAACAAACAAAAAAAAAATCACCAAATAAAATGTTAGTTAGGAGCAAAGAAAGTCTGCAGCGAATGATCCATGAGTATTTGAAGTGTTGTTTTAGGTGACTACACAAGTATGGTGTCTTTGATTTTGTTTTACTTGGCGTCATAAAATGTCTAGACAGAAGGAGTTCCTGCCCCAGTCAAAAATTCTGCATTCTAAAGGTCTTTTTAAAACCCTTTTATTTCCTCATTCTCTCGTTATTCAAACAGCATCCTGAAGGCTGATGACAAAAGCAGAGAGTCAAAAAAAATAATGTGGGAGGCAAAAATGTAATCCTTTTCAAAGGAAAAACATGCAGAAAAGTGCTCTCCATTTGTTTACATGAACTCAGTCTAATCATTCACATACAGTATATCACATATTTTCAAGAGTGATCCTAATGTTTTACATGCTTTTTATACACATATATATTAAATGCTATTTAAACAGCATTAAAACCATCATTACATATGATGTTGTGGGCTACCTGGGGCCCTCATATGGCCTCCCGCTTCACCTCTTGAGCTGAGGAGGGAACACATGCACAGACAAGAGGGTGAACATATTGACTCAGAGGCAATTAACATGCTCAGTATGGAAGGCAATGTGTTCGATCTGGGATGCCAGTGCTCTTGTAACACACATGCAAAGATCTAAAAATTGCTCTTACTGATTGCAAGGTAGTCATGAATACGCTGGTCTAAAAATGGCTATATCTTATGTGCACGCATGCACACACACGCACACACACACACACACACGCACACTGGTTTCCATTTTTTGTGGGGACTCTCCATAGGCGTAATGGTTTTTATACTGTACAGACCGTATATTCTATTGCCCTACACCAACCCTACACCTAACCCTACCCCTTACAGGAAACTTTCTGCTATTTCAGATTTTCAGTACACTCCATTCTGTGTGATTTATAAGCTTGTTTCCTCATGGGGACCAAAAAAATGTCCCCACAAGGTCAAAATTTACTGGTATTACTATACTTGTGGGGACATTTGGTCCCCATAATGTGATGAATACCAGGTACACACACACACACACACACACACACACATATACTCTCTCCCTTTCCTGCCAGTAATGGAGAATGTTAAGTAGTATAAAAACATTAAAGTAAGCAAATAAATAACTAAAATATAACTAGAATAACTGAAATTAAATTACAATGAAAATCAGTGTGTTTCGACTCAGCTTTCAGTCTCCATGTTGTTTTAGGACACACGAAGCTTGATTTTTTGTTTAATTCTCTTGTAGCTATTTGTGTTGAAAGAGAAAAAGAAAAAAAATACAAACAAACTGAACAATCTGGCCAAATTTTGTCTGAAACATAAGCTATGAAGTATTAATTATGTGTTTATTGAACTTTTGATGAAAGGCAATATCTCACTTACTATCATACTGGTGTACTGCGGATATTGCTTAATTAACTTAAATATACATAAATATAAATAAATATTTTCTGCTTGGCACTCTCTGAAAGGGAACAGGTAACCAAAAAAACAAACAAAACAGTAATTGTCACACTGACCCATGATGAATGTTGCTCCTATTATTAAATGAAGCTTGCATTCTTGTGGAGTCTCAGGGGAGCAGGTAATTAACAGAAAGAGGCGCCTCAGTGTAAAACACAGAGAGAGCTTATCTGAGCCCCTACATCTCTCTCTCTCTCTCTCTCTCTCTCTCTCTCTCTCTCTCTCTCGAGACCACGGGACAAACAGATTTAGAGAGAAACTGCAGAATTCCCCCCAATCGTTTTGCCCTAGCTAACAAGAGTGCTGCTCTGCGGTAGGCAGCCCTGTGCATTGATTTGAGGGCGATTCAGAAGAGGGCACACCTGCTGTGTTAGCAGTTGCCTCTAAATGTGTCCGCTTCCTGTTCCATTATCCTCATCTATTTCTGAGTTTAGGTGAAATAACAGACACGTTCTAATAGCGCATGCATTAAAGGTTACAGTGTGGAGAGATTACGCCCTCAGAAACATTAAAGCAATTGTGGTACAGTATATCTGAGATGCGGGCTGAGGATGCACATTGTTTCTTGCTCTGTCTCTTACACAACAGACTGGAAATTCAGAGGACTGGGTGAGAATGAGGCTTGAGATGCAATATGTTGGGAATGCAGAAAGTGACAATACAAAGACATAGGTTCATTGTTGAGACTGGCCTTGCAGTACTAGACAGGGACAATGCCTCGTCTGGAGGAGAAGACGAACAATGATGCTGTTTAACCTGGTTCTGATACATGAGGACAGTTGTGTCTCCTGTGAAACAGAGGGAATAGGCTGACATGAAGGTTAGCGTTAGAACTTCACAGCATTGATAAAGGCAACAGAATTTGAAAATCTCTCTCAAATGTACTTAACATAAATTGCTAAATGTTTACCTGTCCCTCAAATATACTGATAATTAGGAAAATTACTAATGTGGTCTTAATTTTTCCCTTTTTTATAATAATAGTTTTATTTTTTTAATTTGTGTGTATGTGTGTTTGTGTATATCTATATCTCTATCTATCTATCTATATATATATATATATATATATATATATATATATAGATAGATAATTTATTTATTTTTTACTACAGGGAAATGTAGTCATTTCATTAGTGGATCCATATATACAGTACCAATTCAAAAATGTAGTGTCGGTAAGATGTACTTTTTTTTGTTGTTTTTTTGAAAGAAGTCTGTTTAGCCATAATTCCAGTCTTCAGTGTCACATGATCCTTCGAAATTAATTCTGATATGTTTATTTGGTGCTAAATCATCAAAGAAAAGTTGATAAACATTTGAAAACAACAGCATTTATTTGAAATACAAATATTTTGTAACTTTTGATCAATTCAAAATTGATTCAATTTCAGCATAATTTTTTTTCAGAAATTTTATTGACTCCAAACTTTTGAACAGTAGCGTATGGATGTTCGTTAGAGGTTGAGGTTTGTTATTAAATGTTCTCAGAAGTAATTTTGGCGAGACTAACACATCTGTGATCTGTTTTGACACAATGCAATAACAAAAAGAGATACCCTACTCATAAATAAGCATACACTCAACACATTTTAAAACCTTGTTAAATAGATATGTCACAGGATGTTTGGGCTGTCAAAATCAAACACTCCAAAATACTGTTTTCTGCTCTCTTTGTTGCCTAAAAACAATGTCTATCAGGGATCATTACTGTGATGTCTCCCCCTTTCATCCAGCAGCCATCAGAGGGTAATGAATCCTACCAAAGACCTGTTTGTGTAGGTGCTCTTTATGGGATGTCACTGATATGACAGGCTTGTGCATCTGACAAATTTCCTAGGACGCCACTGACAGCCATTGCTATGAGCTAGCCTGATGGACAGCAACTAGATCTTATCGGCGAATGGCTATCAAGCGGTGCGACAAGCCTCTTTATCTCCCAGCCACACATTCTCCCCTATGACTGGGCCCTGGGGTGGAGTGGGGGAGAAAGAGACAGACAGACAGAGAGAGAGAGAGAGAGAGAGCGAGACAAAAGGGGGAGGAAGAGGGAGGAATGGAGGAAGAGACAAACTTGTCATTTTAAAAATGTGTTTTAAAAATAAAATAAGGATGTATGATTCATTACCCTTGTGATAATGAGTAGACATTGAACATATGTCAGTGCAATTTCTCATGAGTACAGATGAAATTACCGTTTACAAACAAACACTCAGCGGTGACACTTCCAAGTTTTCAAAGCTGCATTTAAATTGAGATTAAAATACCCTATTTTCCAAAGATTAATGGGAGTTTGGCCTTCTGTAGATTTCAATCATTATCTGTGGATCAGGGCAAACTTAGGATTTTACACACATTATGATAATTCACAGACCTTGGTCATCATGATGGCCTCTGCTCTAATAAGAGCTGACCGAACCGCAGCTGCTGTCTGTAGATTACAAGTTAAGTCACAAACAGCTGATTTTTGCTTTGAAAGCACAAGCGTGGTCATCAGTATGAGGTCAAATAGTGTATACATGATTTTAAAAGTTGACGATGTGTATTCAACAACCTGTTACACATAAGACAAATATTCTGTTCTTCTATTGTCATTGCTAATTCACACAAAAGCCTAAATACCAACATATCCTCAGTGGAAAAACATGTGTCAGTGGAAATTCCAAAAATGCACCTACATTCTCAGGGAAAAAAAAAAAAAACCTAAATACATTTTAGTACCACTTTTGTACTTTTTTTCTGAGTGTATATATACAATTCACTGCAGTTTTCAGCTTAAATGAACACGTATGGCAGTGAAACATCAACACCTCTTTCCTGTCATACAAATTATCATACAAATTATGATTACAGCTGCAGATTATCAATTAACAAAGGCTTATTTTAACGCAGTTCATTGCACAATAATATGTTGTGACCTCAAAACACTTTAATACATTTTGACATTTGCAACACATAACCATGTATGGCTTTTATAATGTAGTAAACTTGCTCAGTAGCTCACCTGGTACAGCACTGCATTTGTGATGAATCACAGGGTATGAATCACAATAAAAAAGCTCAATGTCTTTTATTAGCAAGATAAAATAGCATGGTTGCTTCAGAAAATTAATCTATGTCTAATATTTAATTTTGTTAATACTATCGTTAGATTTAGTGTAGGTGATATGTGTGAGCAATATCTTTTGTAGTGCCTGTCACAGAACATTTTATTTCTTAACTGGATACATACAACATCAATCAATGTAATAAAACACTGCCATGTTCATGTACACCTGTTTCGGATAATGTGGTTTTAGCACCATTCACCGAATAGATCACCTGGAAAGTGTCACAAAACGTGCATAAAGCTAATATGATTTTGCCACAGGCATATTTTTCCAGTGAGCCTGGGGTGGTAAAATACAGGTGTGTGTTCCAATGTACATGTTCCTGAATGACAATTGCAAATAGTTTTAAGCAGTTCATTTGAGAGTGGGATGAGGCTGAGGAAACTGATTGAATGAGTAAGCAGAAGACTGAGCGTGTGCTGTGTGTGGTCCCTTGACAGAGAAGAGGCTGAGGAGCAAGACTGTGGTTAACTGCTGTGCTAAGCATGTCAGATGGGCTCTATTCCCAGGCTCCACTCTCTGTCTGCCTGTCATCTCCTCTGTCTGATTCATTACATCTGTACACAAACAGCAAATCCCATATCCCTCCACAAATGAAGCGCCTTTTTATAATAATGACAAAGAGGATCAATTTCATCCATTCAGATGCGTCAGGGCTAATCTTTTATTTTTCCCATGTTGTTAACTTATCTTTTCCTGTTGTGATCTTGTTGTTGTGGGAAGGAGTGTGCTCGAAAATCAAACATCCCCACCCTGTCAGCTATTAAAAGATCCACTTGCACCTCATCTTCACCATTCCAGTGCAGAGGGAATTTATGTCAAATTGTTCCACCGAGCGAAAATGACTGCTCATCTCGAGGGACAGGGGGTGCGTCCTGTTGCTATGGATTTCATATCATGTGGCAAAGTTTTACAATTTCAGATAGAGCTTAGTTCTGTTTTACTCCTAGCAATCATCGGACTTTGCCTCGATTTTGCAAGTTAGACTATATAGATGCACCATTAAGATGAGAATAATTATTTTCACATTATGGCCAAGGACCTATTAAACAGAAAATGTTAAAATTGTGGAAAAAAAAATAAAAATAATAATAATTAAATATTTTTAAATGTTTAAATGCTATGCTGATGCCTAAAATATTCATTGTTAATTCATGTTACATGAATTAACAATGTATTACACTTAGTTTAATTTTAATTTCAACATTTGCAAATACATTTTCAAGATCAAAAGTTTTATCTATTAACATTAGTTAATGTACAGTGAACTACGGTGAACATGAACATTTTTATTAACTAACATTAACAAAGGTTAATAAATTATGTAAAATTATATTGCTCATTTTCAGTTCATATTACCATTAACTAATGTTAACACATCACACCTTATATAGTGTTCGCATTAAATTTTTAGTGTTTTTAACAATTGGCTGTAAATGAGCATTAAATGAAATGTAATTGTAAATGTAAATGAATTAATGAATGAATGAATGAATGAATGAAAGATAACCAATATTCTACAGATACATCATTCATCCATATATCCATCATAAGATAATTATTTAAAAATATAATATATTACATAATATTTCATTAAAGTATACTGCAAATCGGTTTAAAGAATGTTAAGTCTGCCAGGAAACACAGACACACAGGAGTGAAGCTAAATATGGTCATTTTCAGTCAAATAACCTTTGTGGCCAATGATGATGATAAGAGGGACAGATTGCAAAAGGGAACAACAGCAGACAGCAAACAGCTGTCTGACACAGTTCTGAATGGCTCCAACAGCAGTCAGTGCCAAAAGACAAGATTACACGACTAAAACAAAAGCAATATGGCAGCGGCATACTCCAAACGCATAACTGTCATGTGGTCTTAGGACAGCAGCCCACAACAAACTGTTCACTTCTAAAATGACAGAGAGCAGATTTGACAGTCCTGTATCTGTGAAATCAAAGGCCACATTCACAGCAGCAGAATGTGGTGTCAGTACTGTTTAAGAGTGCTAAATATGGTCATGTTCATTGTAAACTATGTCAACCTTTCTGTGTTTGGAAAACCCTTTAGCTGTGATACGATGGTTTCATCTTCATTCCATTTTTTGCCTCTTAGCACACACACACACACACACACACACACATATATATATATATATATATATATATATATATTACTGCAACTGTTTCAAATTTAATCTGTACATTATAGTCATTCTTAGCCAGCAGGAGCCAAGATCAAAAATGTATGTTTCATGTTAACAAATGATGCAGGCCAGGGCTTTTTAAACCTTTTCATGTCCTCAAGCATCATTACACTTGGGGGCCACCCTTCATAAAATATAAATGGTATATTTTCATAAAAAGATCGTTTTCAAGAAAAATATTGATAAGTGTGATATTATAAAGACAACATGTTGCTTTCAAAATATTTGTCAAAAAATAAAATATAAGTAAAAAAATAAATAATAATAAAAAATATATATATACAGTATCTCACAACAGTGAGTACACCCCTCACATTTCAGCAACCATTTTAGTATATCTTCTCAAGGGACAATACTATAGAAATGAAACTTGGATATATTTTAGAGTA
>JAFVLL020000291.1:0-22500 GCA_021397915.2 Tor tambroides
GAGAGTCCCCACAAGGATAGCAGAACAAGTGTGTGTGTGTGTATATATGTGTGTGTGTGTATGTATATGTGTGTGTGTGTGTGTGTGTGTGTGTGTGTGTGTGTGTGTGTGTGTGAGAGAGAGTATATTAGTGGCTCAAACTATTTTATAGCACTTGCTATTCAGTTCTGTATATTATTATTTTTAAGGAATTATGTTTAATTGTATACACTTAATTACTGTCCTAACCAACTCCTAACCCTAAACATTCCCATTGGTAACCCTCTTGAAATATTTAACCTAATTTAGTTCAATATATTCTATATATAGGCTATTAATAGGAAAGAAAGACTTGTCTATGCGAGACTTCAGTTCATTAGCTTCACGTCTAATGTGTGACCCTCTTAAACTGCAGTAAACGGTAAAACAATTAGTGTGATTATTAGTACTTTAATAAATGTAAAATAATTTGCATACAAATACTAATTTACAACATCCAGCAGCACAATGCACTGCTTTGCACAGCTAAATAGTCTAAATGGAGATTGCTGATTCATGCTCTTACATTAAAAATAAGATGGAAAGATAAAAAATTAATAGTTTCCATGGATCTAGTTCATGCATGTGTTTGTTTGATGTTTGAATCAGTTTAAATGTGAACTGGTGGATCGATAAGAAGATAATTCATTATAAAAATCTAGAGTAAAATGTGTTTGTATGTTATTTAATTATAATAATAATTTATTGATTAACTTCCATTTTCTTAAAAACGGTTTAAAGGCTGAAATGTGAAGTGTATAATTTTATAAAACTTGTATTTTGTGAAAACTTGTATCATGCTTTTTGCAGTTTAATAGTTTACCATAGACACTGCCCTACCACACTCATATGGTATTAATTTTATTTGTGCAGGTCTTAAATTTTAGCTTAAAAATCCTGCTGTAAGTATATTACAGAAGAGCACTTTTTTCACTCAGTTCAGTTTGAACAAAAGGAGCAGAGAGAGTATAAGAATTAAATGGGTTTATTACGTGGAACGCACCACTTCCGGTATTTTACAGGCAAAATGCAATCCAGGATATTTTGTTGCATCATTAACTCTTTCTGGTGTCTTTCTCTCAGGTGTATGATGTTTTCTCAGAGCGGCTCTTGCCTGAACTGAAGGACAGCACAGAGTTTGTGGTGTCTATAAACCCATCTGGAGTGGTCATGTGGTACATCGATCCTGTAGCTGCTTGGAGGAAGGAGGCGGAGCCTGTGCGTTTCAGCAAGAAGCTGATTGGGCCGAAGCTCCATCAATATGCTAATGAGGCAGACGCCCCTCTAGTGCTTTAAGCTCCGCCCATCATGAATGATTGACACACTCAGAGACATTTATCCAATCAAACGTGCCTACAATCACTTGATTTTCTTGTTTAATTGTTTTTAGGAGCGTTTCTACTCGATGTTATTTGATTATTGTATGAATTACTGTTGGATGGAATTGAATGTTTTTGCACTGACTTTCCTAAAGTGCTTGTTAATAGCATCTCATTCAAGTTTGAAGTCATTTTAGCATGTATGAATCAAATTATGATGCTTTTGTTGATGCGTACTACTGTTTTTACACTCAAACACTTGAGATCTAAATTACTGAAGAAGTAAATCCTAAAAACAACCTTGTCACTCGCTCACATTTGGTTTACTAATTTACTTTATTTTGAAAATACACCTGAAAGATTTCATAGCTTTGACTGTCACTTTTAATGCGTTAAAATTGAATAATATGCATCCATAATGAACACAACTTAAATACTTATATTTAAGTCAAATTTGAGATTATATATATATATATATATACACACTCTACCAGTCAAAAGTTTTTGAACAGTAAGATTTTTAATGTTTTTTAAAGAAGTCTCTTCTGCTCAGCAAGCCTGCATTTATTTGATCCAAAGTACAGAAAAAACAGAAAAATTTTGAAATATTTTTACTATTTAAAATAACTTCTCTCTATTTGAATATGTTTTAAAATGTAATTTATTTCTGTGATCAAAGCTGTATTTTCAGCATCATTACTCCAGTCTTCAGTGTCACATGATCTTCAGAAATCATTCTAATATTCTGATTTGCTGCTCAAAAAACATTTATTATTATTATTATTATTATTATGTTGAAAACAGCTGAGTAGAATTTTTTCAGGTTTCTTTGATGAATAGAAAGTTCAGAAGAACAGCATTTATCTGAAATAGAAATTATAAATGTCTTTATCATCACTTTTGGTCATATTAAAGCATCCTTGCTAAATAAAAGTATTAATCCCCCCCCCCCCCCCCCAAAAAAAAAAATAAATAAAAAAAATATTGACCAAGCTTTTGAATGGTATAGTGTATAAAAGTATTAATTTCTATATTTTTTTTATATAACCCCTCCCCCTTAAAAAAATGATACTGACTGCAAGTTTTTGAATGGTAAAGTGTATAATGTTACAAAAGCTTTTATTTCAGATAAATGCTGATCTTTGGATCTTTCTATTCATCAAAGAATCCTGAAAAAAAATGTACTCAACTCTTAAATACCGATAATAATAATAATAATTTTGCTGTACTTTGGATCAAATAAATGCAGTCTTGGTGAGCAGAAGAGACTTCTTTAGACAAAATATTAAAAATCTTACTTTCGATTTGTTGCTAAAAGTTGCTAAATGCCGTTGTGATGTCATTGCGCGATGACGTCATTACATAATCACGACGCAAACTGCACAGAATACACAATGAAATCACTCAAATCTCAGCAAAAAATGATTTGCAATGTTAATTTAGATTTGTTAAACTAAAAATAAATTTATTTTTTAAATACAACATGTCCTTGCAGAAAATTACCAATACCTTTTCCATTTTTCTACATATTTTTTCTGACAGTGTACTTAACTGATCAACAATCGCAGGTACAAACTAATAACAATTAGGCTATTGAACAATTGCAACTAGCAACTTAATTCATATGATGCATGTACTGCTAGACACCTTTGGTTTCTCTTTAGAGGGAAAATGCATGCCTTTTTATCATTTTAGTCACAGCTGCTAAAAGTTGCCAAATAAATTTTAAAAATTGCTAAATTTGTTGATAGGTGCTTTTTGAAGAAAAAGTTGCTAGGGTAGTGTGAAAAGTTGCTAAATCTAGCAACAAAATTGCTAAATTGGCAACACTGTCGCACACGTGTTTGCCTTTAAAACTGACCCGAAATCAGTTAAAACCATATATTAATTAAACACTGGTTCATCAGCTCAAACGCCCTCTAGCGGTGAAACGTCGTTTACTGAAATCACGTGACTTGGCCATTTCGATACTGATTCACTGATTCAAAACAATAGATTCAAAGATTCGAACTCGCAAAGTCACGTGATTTCAGTAACACATGAATCACAGCAATCACTATCTATTTATTTTTATTTAATTTTTTTTTATTTGTGTAATTAAAAGGTAGAAACATGATTAGTAGACCCTTACTAGGCTGTTTAGACAAGTCCTCCACAAAACAAACAAAACAAGCCCTGCAAATTAATAAAAGAACACATTATATAGACACATCATGTTTAACGTTATTTGAAGGTTTGTTAATTGCATTTAATATATTATACTTCCAATAAAACATTTGTAAAAGCTGTTTTTATGCATGTTTAGTTTTTTCTTGCATTTGACCAGCAGGTGTCACCAGTTTCGACTGATTCGAAACAGTGAATCGGTTCAATTGACTCAAAGCTTCGAAATGATTTGTTTCTCCCAAAACTGCTTGCAGGTATTTTGTTTCCTAAACCTACATCGCAGTTCGTATGGTTTTACTGTAATATAAAATAAATGAACTCAAAATAACGTGTGTTTTCAAACACAAACAGACACTCTCGATCACACGTCATCGGCTAATCAAACAAACGGACCAATGGCTGTCTGGAACAATCGTTTGCTACCTACAGTTTTTAAATTACTACACTAAAAACCTGCAAACAATGAGATTTATGATACCCACTGCAATAACGTTTACACTTACCTTTATGCCGCTCACCTGCTTCATTCCCGTAAAAACGCGCATGCGCGACCTGCCGCCATATTTGGTCACGTGCGCTCGTTTAAAATCAATTAAAATCAACGCTGTATTTTAACTTCGTCTCCTGTAATATAATGACATTTTGGCAATGCTGGATTTATTAGAGTTTATTTAAAGATGTGATTTAAGTTTAATATCATGTTTTTCCCCCTGCTATATGTGTATTTTCAGTACACGTGTTTTTGTCCTTGTTCATCTAGCCTATGTAGTTTTGTTCTGCAAATAAATAAATAAATAAATACAAAATGACAGTATCTCACAGTAAACAGATGATTCAAGAGATCACACTGCCAAAATTACAGCAAGAGACCACTTGAAAAGTTTCTCTGGATTTACTAGGTATGGTTTTGAGTAAAATGTTAATGTTTGTCTTATTCTATAGTGGTCCGATAATATTTTATTCCAAATTTAAAATAAAAATTGTCATTTTAGAGCATGTTTTTTTTTCTTAAGGAAATGACAGTTGGTCAAAATAAATGTTTTCATTTGTTGTGACTGAAAATCAGGGTTATTCCATCAAATATTGATTTCTTAACTTGTCTGAAAAATTAATATAAACATATCTGAAAACATTGCATCTTTTTGTTATTTTGACCAACTGTCAAAAAAAATGCATTTTTATTAAAAAATTGGAAGAAAGCAGTTTAGAGAATAACAAAAATTAAGTTTTTACTCAAACACATAACTATAAATCGTAAATTCAGAGAAACTACTAATTTTCAAGCGGTCTCTTAAATTTTTCCAGAGCTACATTTTTCCTCAGTATTTTTGTATTGATTTTTCAGTATAAATATCTAAACATTCTTACATCAAGACACATTTAGAACCAAAATGACTGAAGATATTAAGTCTTGTTTTCTGAAAAAATGATCAAAATCAGGTGATTTTTGGCTCAAAACAAAAACGAATATCTGCTAATAAGGTCAAAAAAAGCAACTTCATTTTTTTTCCACAAAAGTTTTTTTCTTACCCCATTGCCAGATATTCATTCTTCTTTTAAGCAAATTAATTATTAAAATGTATTTATTTAAATATAAATCACTTAATTTTGATGCATTTTTCATGAAAACAAGACTAATATCTTAAGTCATCTCAAGTAAATATACCTTGATTTAATAATGTTTAGTTTGTACTGGAAAACAAAAGTACTGAGGAAGAACATAATTTTTTTTTGCACATTTTGAGCCTCTTTATGTCAAATTATTGCAAAAGATACACACAGCATACATGCAAGAAGAAGAACAGCAGTTTGTTTGTGAATTTCATGTGGATTGAGGTCTACAGACATCATTTATTCTTCACACAAAACGACTCATTTCCAGCTCATAAGAATACGTACTCAAACGTTTATTTTTCCCAAACGAACACACATTAAACCTGTGATGGCGACTGTGGCTACTTGAAGTCACACGATACACAAGAATGGCACCAAAAGACAAATGAGTCTGACACAAACGAAAGAAAACCCATCAAGTGACGTGAAGCCTGTTCTGGAGAGTTCACTGAACACGACACAGCGTTTCTTTTGTTTCGGTATTTACAGCTGGACGCCTCGAAGCGTCCGAATCTGCCTGTAAACGTTTGTAAACTCACTGGTGTGTTTGAAGGAACAGGCAAACGTGAAACGAACACTCTGAGCTCGAGTCTAAACCTAAAGATGAGACTAATCTCACGTCTGTCATTTTGCAGCATGCAACATTCAGCAAACATGACCAGTGTTGGGGGTAACGCATTACAAGTAACGCAAGTTACTTAATCAGATTACTTTTTCAAGTTACTAGTAAAGTAACACATTACAAGAAATGCAAGTTATGTAATCATATTACTTTCTTCAAGTAACTGGTAACGTAACGCATTAGAAGAAACGCAAGTTACGTAATCAGATTACTTTTTTCAAGTAACTGGTAATGTAACGCATTACAAGAAACGCAAGTTACGTAATCAGATTACTTTTTTTCAAGTAACTGGTAACGTAACGCATTAGAAGTAACGCAAGTTACGTAATTAGATTACTTTTTTCAAGTAACTGGTAACGTAACGCATTAGAAGTAACGCAAGTTACGTAATCAGATTACTTTTTTAAGTAACTAGTAATGTAACACATTACAAGTAACACAAGTTGCGTAATCAGATTACTTTTTACAAGTAACTGGTAACGTAACATTACTAGTAACGCAAGTTACGTAATCAGATGACTTTTTCAAGTAACTAGTAACACAACGCATTACAAGTAACGCAAGTTACGTAATCAGATTACTTTTTTTCAAGTAACTAGTAATGTATCACTTTTTAATTTAGAGGGAAATATCTGAGTTACTTTTTCAAATAATTAACGCCAGTTACTTAGTTTTCCCATGTATTGACTGACAGCTCTCATGTTGCCATTTTGAGAGAAATTAGGAGTAAGGCGTAGTGTGCGCTGTGTGAACATGATGCTACTGTAGTTCTAGACTAAATGTCAACATGTCAACTCATCTCACCGGCACAAAAACAGATTCAGTATTCCTCAAAACAAATCAAAACAAAATGTTAAATAAGACAAATATCATTTAAGTATTTAATCCCATTTTATTAACCAATGTCTTTGCTACTGACCTTCGATGATCTAACCTTACTAATAAGCCAAACTGACACATTTGTGTTTCATTTTTGTTATTGCCGAATAGTGTTGAACTTTCTTCTCCTGCATCATATTCTTCATGCAATTTGTTTGAGCTGTGCCCTCTACAGACGTGAATTTACATTTCCTTCATTTCACTTTTGTTGTGAAAGGGCTTTTGCATTTGTAGAAGAAGTTTTTTATATTAAAAACAAACAAGCAAGCCCTGCTCAGATTGAAAAAGTAACTCAAAAGTAACGTAACGCGTTACTTTCCATTAAAAGTAACCAAATTAGTTACTTTTTTAGGGAGTAACGCAATATTGTAATGCATTACTTTTAAAAGTAACTTTCCCCAACACTGAACACGACGTGAGGAATCGGTGTCAGATTCAGCAGCAGCGGCGAAGCGTTGCGGCGATTCAGTCCAAACATCGCTCCAGATGCTTGCAGATGAAGCTCAGCCTCCCCACATGATGAAACTCCCGCAGGAGATTTAGCAGAAATCACACAGAAGCGCAGCCTCTTTGCACACAGTAACACATATGTGTATTCGTCCAACTGAAGCAGATGGTCTGTGTGGCAGTGATCGAAGGCCATCAGGTCCCAAACTTGTTTACATGTGCATGCCGAAAGGAGGATCTTCGGTCTGGAGACGTGGAAACTAATACTATTACAGACAGAGTGCGATATAAACTCACGAAACACACTTTACACCGCAGACGCGCCGCGCCCGGATGATCCTGAGATTCACACACGAACTACAGACTAGATGCGGACGGAAGCGACGGCGGTTTGGCTCGTTAAGGCATCGGATTGGTTCCGTCGTTAAATAAGAGCTTGTATGGGAGTAAATGAGTGAAGGGTTGTCCTCCGTGGCCGCCGCTCCGGTGTTTCTGGTGTCGATGGCACTCGTCTGTCAGCACTGATGTGAGGAGCGTCAGACCTGGAGGAAAACAGAGACAGATACAGCTCACTAGAACCATGATAATATCGGGTTACTTGAAATAAAATAAACATTAACTGAAACAAGATATATAACAAGTTTTTCCAGCTAGATGCCCAGGGAACATTTTTTATTTTCATTTAGTTTAAATTGATGTACTAAAATAACACTACAACTGACATAAAAATTGAGCGCATCCATCCATCCATCCATCCACCATTCATCCATAAATTTATCCATCCATCCATTTTTTTCATCTATCCATCCATCCATCCATTTTTTCATCCATCCACCCATCTATCCATCCATCCATCCATCCATTTTTTCATCCATCCACCCATCTATCCATTCATCCTTCAATCCATCAATTTATCCATCCATACATCCATAAACCCACCCACCCATCATCCATCCATCCATCACCCATGTATCCATCCATCCATTTTTTTCATTCATCCACCCATGTATCCATCCATCCATCCATCATTCATCCACCAATTTATCCATCCATCCATAAACCCACCCACCCATCATCCATCCATCCATCCACCCATGTATCCATCCACCCATGTATCCATCCACCCATTCATTTTTCATCCATCCACCCATGTATCCATCCACCCATTCATTTTTCATCCATCTACCCATGTATCCATCCACCCATTCATTTTTCATCCATCCATTCATCCATCTATCCATCCATCCATAAACCCACCCACCCATCATCCATCCATCCATCCATCAATTTATCCATCCATCCATTTTTTCATCCATCCATTCATCCATCTATCCATCCATCCATCCATCCATCCATCCACCCACCCATTCATTTATATCATATTAATTCTGCGGTCTCACTTCATTAAGACTTGCTGACGTTCTCGTAGATGATGTCGCTCGTGTGCGTCTGCTGCTTCTTCTTCTTCCACATGAGGAGAACACACTGATGGATGAACACATACTGCTCCTGCACACACACACACACACACAGAAATATACATTACACATCATTTTACTGTTCCAGGGCTGGATTCATATGGAAGACAATTTCCACTATTTTCTCACAACTTTATCTTTATATCTAACAATTCTGAGTTTATATCAATATTCTAACTTTTTATCTCACAATTCTGACTTTCTTCTTGCAATTATACATTGTGACAAAAAAAAAGTTCAGAATTGGAAAATAAAAAGTCAAATTTATCTTTTTAGCCAGTGGTGGAAACAAGCTTCCATAGATTGATCAAAATCTTCTCAAGATAGAAAACACTCCAAGAAGCTGTAAGAACATTCTCAAGTGAAATTCTCAAAGAAGTTCTCAAATATTTTCTTACAAACATTTTTTTTGACTGGTCCTCAAACTCTCTGTTTTGTGCTGCATTAAATATCTCACATTTGAGGATTTAAGACAAGTTGGACGTTATTCTATCTTTAAGAGGCTATTTTCAATGATTTTTAACAAGACTCTTTTAAAGAATGTGAATTGATCGTTCGCAAAGACCCACCCTCCTTAGTTACTGTTGCCATGACCAACAAACAATGCCACTCTCACACTACATTTAGTAGACGCTTTTATCCAAAGCAATTTACAGTGAATTCAGGCTATACATTTTTTCATCAGTATGTGTGTTCCCTAGGAATTGAACCCACAACCTTTTGCGCTGCTAACGCAATGCTCTATCACTGAGCCACAGGAACACTTCATGTTCTCACACAGTGAAAAATACATAGCAGAGCAAAGAAGAAACTGACAACACACCGACAGACAAGACAGAGCAGGTTACTTGTGTCATTTTTAAAGAAATTCAAACAATAAATATTGTTTTGTGGCTCTTTAATGTGTCGTGACAGATCACTGTATTGCCTCAGTTCAAACACATGAACCGATTGTCTTTTCATATTTACTTAAAGCACAAAATGAACATGAATAAACATCAGAAAGTATTTTATTTCAACCGCGGAACACACCATTTGTCAAGTGTAAGTCCACCGAAGTTAATCTGCTCTTCTGTCTGATTTGTGGTTAAGGCTAGAAGGGATACAGCTGCGGCTACTGGGCATGTGCATTTACATATTTTCCGAGCCAACAATATAACGTGAAACCTATGAATATGGTTTAAAAAAGCAAATAGTGCCATAGTTTTATCACTTTAGAGCAGTGGTCGCCAACCAGTCGATCGAGGTCAGCTGGTAGATCTTTATCACTGTCCCAGTAGATCCCAAAAATAACAGTAAATTAAGTACAAAAATGCATTACATTTCTCCATTCTTTGTACTGTATTTTTCCTGTTATTTTCAGTAGCTACTGAGACAGTGATAAAGAAAAATACATCACGCCTGAGTCTGTAAACAGGAGGTTAACAGAGGTCAGAGACACTGAAGAACAGCACAAAGAGGAGAAAATACTGTAGCAGAAAACAATAGCCAAAATCTGATTCTGAATCAGCAATGATCGGTGCATCACTAATTAAAATACTTAATAAAAAGCCTCAAATTGGAAGTACAATCTGGGAGGTCTTTTTTTTATCAATTCTTCAGTGGGTAGATCTTGTCTTTCATAAAGGCAGAGGTTAGGGATCTTGGGTTTAAAAAGGTTGGTGACCACTGATTTAGAGTGCCGCAGTGTCCATCTTTTTGCAGTGAAGGACCTGTCATAGTTTGATGAATGGGAAGATGACATGAAGTGACACGAGGTTAGCTGCACTGAAAACAGATGAGCACACGTGCATATACAGCTCCCGATCGGGGCGAAGTTCACGGGATTTTGTCCACAGAATGATGAGCACACGTTTTAACATATTATTTTACTATTTAACACTCAGTACTTAACTGAAGTGCTGCAAGCCATGGATACAGCACCGGACATGACAGATTTTCTCGGATGCAAAACAAGTACTTTATAGGAATTCCTTAGCTTATTACCGTTACTGTGGCAGCTAACAACAGCATAGCTTAAACCTCCGCACATTTTTATATTTAGCTATATTGAAAAAGTTTCAATCCAGTCTATCTTTTTTACCCTGTTTTAACATGGATTTCAATGGAGACTGGCCATAGCTGTCGGGCAAGATGGCGGATAGAAGCGGCGGCACATAATATTCGCGTTCTGATTGGTCAGATCGCCTGTCAGTCAAGCTCTTTGCGAATGGTCAATTCTTCTTAGGTTTTGTTTTAAGAACAATCTTAAGAGAAACAGAAGAACTTTCATAAGGCATATTTTTGAGAATACATAATGCTCCCAAGAAGAAAACAGCAGTTAAGAAGAATGTTATTCATGAGTCTGGCCCCTGGTTCTGGTTCAGTGTTTGGTTCTGGAACTGATTCGGTTTCTGGTTCAGATTCAATGTTTGGTTCTGGAACTGATTCGGTTTCTGGTTCAGATTCATTGTTTGGTTCTGGATCTGATTCGGTTTCTGGTTCTGGATGTGATTCGGTTTCCAGTTCAGATTCAATGTTTGGTTCTGGATCTGATTCGGTTTCTGGTTCTGGATCTGATTTGGTTTCCGGTTCAGATTCAATGTTTGGTTCTGGATCTGATTCAGTTTCTGGTTCAGATTCAATGTTTGGTTCTGGATCTGATTCGGTTTCTGGTTCTGGATCTGATTCAATTTCTGGTTCAGAATTAATGTTTGGTTCTGGATCTGATTCGGTTTCTGGTTCTGGATCTGATTCGGTTTCTGGTTCTGGTTCAGTGTTTGGTTCTGGATCTGGTTTAGTGTTTGGTTCTGGATCTGATTCGGTTTCTGGTTCTGGATCTGATTCAGTTTCTGGTTCAGATTCAATGTTTGGTTCTGGATCTGATTCGGTGTCTGGTTCTGGATCTGATTCAGTTTCTGGTTCAGATTCAATGTTTGGTTCTCGATCTGATTCAGTTTCTGGATCTGATTCGGTTTCTGGTTCAGATTCAATGTTTGGTCCCGAATCTGATTTGGTTTGTGGTTCAGATTCAGAGTTTGCTTCTGAATCTGATTCAGTTTCTGGTTCTGGATCTGATTCGGTTTCTGGTTCTGGTTCAGTGTTTGGTTCTGGATCTGGTTTAGTGTTTGGTTCTGGATCTGATTCAGTTTCTGGTTCTGGATCTGGTTCAGGCTCAGTGTTTGATTCTGGTTCTGGTTCAGGTTCTGTACCTCGGTTTGGACCATGGAGAGCCGGTGTGAGCGCATGTCAGACACCAGACCCAGGACATCCACATACTCGTGCTCCTGAATGTGCTGCATCAGCCGGTCCAGAGCGATGAAGGTGCCTGTGCGACCCACTCCAGCGCTGACACACACACACACACACACACACACACACATCAGTGTCTGTTACATCATTACTGTGTCAGTAACATCAGTGAAGAGCTGAAGCAAAACCACAAGCAGGAATCAATAGATTCTGCAGTGATTCCAGTCAGTGTAACTGGAGCGCAGTGAGCCGGAATGGCTCTCACCTGCAGTGGACCACGATAGGTCCTTTGGTCCGGTTGACCTGCTGCCGGACGATCTGAACGAACTGTAAGATACTCTCGATGGCATTGACCGTCGGCACACCGTGATCTGGCCATGAGGTGTAGTTAAAATGCAGAACGTCTTGAGATTCGTCAGCCTGCAGGAGACAAACACACAGGACATCAGACAGTATTCAGATAACTCTCTTCACAACATCCAGCTATACAACCATCCATCCATCCATCCATCATCTATCTATCCATCCATCCACCCATCTATCATCTATCCATCCATCCATGCATCCATCCATCATCTATCCATCATCCATCCATTCACCCATTTATCATCAATCCATCATCTATCTATCCATCCATCATCAATCATCCATCTACCCATCCATGCATCCATCCATTCATCTATCATCCACCCATCCATCTATCATCCATCCATCCAGCCAGCCTTCATCTAAATGTCCATCCATCCATCAATCATCCATGTATCCATCCATCCATCCATCCATCTGCCTATCATCCACCCATCCATTTATCCATCCATCCACCCATTTATCATTCATTTATCCATCCATCATCTAGCTTATCCATCCATCATCAATCATCAGTTTACCCATACATGCATCCCTCCATTCATCTATCATCCACCCATCCATCTATCATCCATCCATCCATCCATCCATCCTATCCAACCATCATCCATCTACCCATCCATGCATCCATCCATCTATCATCCATCCATCCATTTATCCATCTATCTAGCCATCCATTCATCATCCATCCATTGATCATCCATACATTCACTCATCTATCATTCATCCACCCATCCATCCATCCATCCATGAATCGTCCGTAAATCAATTTATCCATCCACCCATTTATACATCAATCATCCTTATACCCATCCATCCATAAATTCATCCATCCATCCACCTATCCATCCATTCATTTATCCATCCACCCATCCATACATTCACCTATCTATCATTCATCCACCCACCCATCCATCCATTCATTTATCTATTATCCATCTATCCATCAATCATCCATCCACCAATCCATCCATTCACCCATCTATCATCTCATTCATCCACCCATCCATCCACCCATCTATCAAGCTATCATCCATCCATCCACTCATCAATCCATCATTCATCCATTTATCCATCAATCATTCTATCCATCCATAAATCCATCCATTTATCCATCAATCATCTATCCATCTATCCACACATCAGTCCATCCATCCACCCATCCAGTGTTATGGTTGTTTATGGTTGTTTGTGTTGCTCACGTATCCGAGTCTGAAGTTTCTGACGGTCCACTCGGGCGAATCGGTCTCTGACAGCATCTCCACTGTAATCTCTCCATAGGCCACAGGCTCCTCAGTGAACGGCCAGTAGTGGTCACACTTCACCTGCACAGTAAGCACATGTTAACATCTGTCCATCTCTGTGTGTGAGGTCACAGCCATAACCAAACTGACCCTCCTGCGCTCGTTACACTGGGTCAGCATGACGATGATGTGAGACTTCTGCTGCAGGACCATCTTCCAGAAATCATTCCTGGTCTCTGGCAGCGGCCCTTGAGTGGCGATGAACTCATGTGGAGAGTTATAGCCCTGTAACACACAAAACCAAACGACTGAGACACCTGAAAACTAAGACACCTGAAAACTACCAAATTTTTGCTATGCATTTGATCGCAACACTGCTGTTACATGATTACATGTCATTAAGTAACTGCATGATTTTTACTGTACATTTCTACCATATGGACATCAACTTGACAACTAGTCACCACCAGTGTTGGGGAAAATTACTTTTAAAAGTAATCAATCAATCAACATTTATTGGCTAGGTATGCATAACATACAAGGAATTTACTCACAGGAATATAGTTTGCATTGATGTAATCAGAGCCTTCATCATTGTGCAGAGAGATCAGCTTCACCCGACTGAAATCATCTGTGAACAAACAAACATTCAGATGAATATAATAAACCCTCATTCTCCAGAGACAAGCTAATCTTTAGTAATAACCTACATAACAAAGACACAAGTGATTCAACTTCAGGATTATTTTAAAGCTTGTTTAATGGCCAAATTTGCATTGATGAACTAAATTACCCTTAATACTGAAGAAAGAAATATCAATAAAAACTAGTGAAAAAGACCTCAGCAAACCATCCACTGCAATATAACATAATCAAGATTCCTTACACTCTCAAAAAATGTATTTTTAATACAAAAAAAATTTATTTTAAATATATATTGGAATAAATATATGTAAAAATTAGATACTTTATATCATATTTAAAGACTACAGTAAATAGTTTTATAATGCAATATTGATTTTGCAATGCAACATTATTAAAGATACTTCATAGGTTAATGCTTCATTAACGGTGTTCGTTTGGCATGTATACAGTAAAATGTAATTTTGTAACAATAATGTAATTTTTATGTAATTTATGTACATTTTATTTCATTTCTTTAATGTAATTTAATGTCATTCTAAACAAATGTAATATCACTCACTTCTCTTAATGTCTTTCCTCTACATGTGTGCAGTTTTGGGAGGATTTATAGTATTTATTAAATTTATATCAATAATTAAAAAAAAATTAAATAGTTTTTTTTAATAAAATGACTTTTTATGCAAAATTCACTTTAAAAAAAAAGACCCACATTTCTAATTTTCATTCATGGAGATAAGATGGCCAATGTGCCATTGTTTAATGGAAAATTGTTTCCATCTACTGGAAAACAAACACTTTAAAATGAAAAACATGTAAAATAGTATATTTATAACAATAAAAAATAACAATAAAAATTGACTCTTTGTCAAAGTTTAGCATTTTTTTTGTACTGAAGTATCATTTTTTGTAATTATGACAATTTCCATCATTTCTGTGTGTGTTCTACATTGCAGCTGATTTTTATTTGACGAATTATGTAAAGAACATTTCTTTTAATTTCAGAAAACATCATTTAGGAACTAAAATGACCCTGAATGATGAAGCATTTTTAATTTGAATTTAATTTTTAATAACACTGGATCAATAATAATCAAACCAACCAGCTCTAGAAACTTTTGGGGCAATAATCTACTCTATGAAGCATTTTTAATTAACTTAGCGAATAAGGATTAATTAAAAATGCTTCATAGACTAGAGTTTCTAGAGCTGGTTGGTTTGATTATTATTGATCCAGTGTTATTTTAATATAATTCAAATAATATTCTAGGTTTTGTTAATATTTTTATTAGATTTAATAAGATTATTAGATTAGCTAATAATTTAATTAGATTTTATTTTAATATTTTCTGTTTTATGTTCATTTTAGTTAAAGTTTAGTAATTTTATTGTGTTGTCATTTTTATTAGTTTTTGTTGTTTTCATATTTTCACATTTATTTTTAGTTTTGAACAGTTCAATATCAAGTTAAACTAAATGAAAATGAAAAATGTTTATTTTAAATTTTAAATAGGGATGCACGATATTATCAGAATGATATCGGAATCAACCGATAAAGGCTTATAATGTAAATATCGGTATTGGCTGGTTTGAAAAAATGTCCACACAGGAGCGATTTGGTGTTGTTTTAAAACAAAGGGAAATATATATCGGTATCTGCATCAGCTGTAGGCAAAAATTATTTGAAAAATATCGGCATATCGATACTTACCCACTTGGAAGTCGCTTTGGATAAAAGCGTCTGCAAAATGACTAAATGTAAATGTAAAATATCGGATATCGGGAAAATCTAAAATCGGGCATTCCTAATTTTAAATTTTATTTTAGTTTTGATCAGTTCAACATCAAATTAAACTAAATGAAAGTAAGAAATGTTTACTTTAAATAGGGATGCACAATATTATCAGAATGACATCGGAATCGGCCGATAAAAGCTTAAAATGTAAATCAGCCGATTTAAAAAAAATTCCACACAGAGATTTGGTGTTGTTTCAAAACAAAGGGAAATATATAATCAGTATCAGCATCAGCTATCGGCCAAAATTATTTAAAAATATCGGTATATCGGGCAGCCCTAATTTTAAATTTTATCTCAAATACTGACATTTTTAACTATGATAACCCTGTATTGAACGTGGGCCAATCAGAATAGCGCTGCTATGACTACAGTGGGCGGGGCTTTGCTGGCAGCCACTCACAGGGCAGAATGTTGGTGTAGCGGTTCTTAGGTCTGTTGATGGGCAGATCGGCCGCTTCATGAGACAGATCCAGACCGACGCTCTTCAGCTCCTAAAAGAAACACAACGCAAACGGATAAATCACACGCCTGATGCTGATAGACGAGTGTTTATGTGTTCTGTGTGAGCTTTACCTCAAACTGCAGCGAGAACTTGTATGCCGAATCTTTGCTCATGTCTTTGATGTAAGCTTCGAAATCACTGAGCTGAACAGGACTGAAGACAAACACATCGTCACATCAAATGAACTCCACAATGTATTTAAAGTGCTCTATTTTTGGACACTAATTTTGTACTTAATATACTCAGAGGTGGACAGTAGTGAAGTATTTTTACTTTATTCAAGTAAATTTAAAAGGTATATGTAGTTTATCAGAGTGTTTTTCTTTGGAGAACTCTTCACTACATTCCAAAGCATAATGTCGTACTTTTTACTGCACTGCATTTCATAAATAAAAGTTGTTGTTGTTTTTACCTTTAATACTTAAGAACATTAGTACTTTCATGTACTCAAGTAAATCTTTGAATTACTTTTACTTGAGTAAAAGTAAGAAAGTACTAGATTTCTAATGTAATTAAGGATTAAATGATATTTAATATGAAACGTAGTGCAGTAAAAATGCTTGTGAAGTATAGTTTTCTAAAGTAAAACACTGATAAAGTACAGACACTTGAAAAGTACTTTTAAAGCAGAGTAAAAATCCTTCACTACTGTCTGCCTCTGGATATACTAAAAATGATTCTTTACTACTTCTTAAGATAAACTTAAGATCATCTAAGTGTACTCAACTGTGCTATTTTGGGACACCGTGAATATGAAGTAAAATGTGCTTTTAACATACTACAAAAATGTATTTACTGTAGTTACACTTGAAACATCTTTCATACACTAGTACACTACATTTTTATAGTATGTTATTTTAGTTCATAATCATGGTGTCCCAAAATAGCCCAGTTGAGTACACTTAGATGATCTTAAGTTTATCTTAAGAAGTACTAAAGAATGATTTTCAGTATATTAAGTACAAAATCAGGGATTTTTTTACCTGGTTAGTTTCCTCTTCTTCAGTGCCGTTTTGCTCCTGTGGGTGAAACACAGACAGATGAGAAACAAAAAACAAAGTCATCTCTGCTAATAATCGCTCTTCAGTCCTACAAACTAAACATGCATCTCCAGGCTAACGGAGCTTCAGCGCTGACGTGAGTCTGAAACCACAGATAATAACTCACATTCACTCATTCTGGAGCATTTAGAGCAGTAATGAAGCGCTTTTATGAACTGTTCTACAGAAAAAAAGTGTTATTTGAGATGTATCTTTTTATTTTATAATTAATATATATATTCATTAATAATGTAGATCTCTATCTCTTTATATATATATTATATATTATACTTTATGAGTCTATAAACTCAATTATACTGAAATGAATGTTGATCATTTTACATTTTTATTGTTAACAATTTAAAATAATTTTCTTATATATTAATTTAAAATTAATATACATAGTTAATAATTTAGAATCTCTCTCTCTCTCACTCTATTATATGAATTTATAATTTTATAAATTTATAATTTTTATGAACTCAATTATACTGAACTGAATTAATTTATTTTACTTTAAAAAAAAAAAAATTATATATTTATATTATATATTTTAATTATATTTTTATATTTTAATAATAAATTATAGCCTTCCACATCACACTAAAATTATAATTTTTAATTATTGTGGATATTCTGTAAAAAGTGTCTACTTTGTATTAATGTACAATATATATACTTACATTTTTTTAAATTAAAAACTTACATGCTTCTATTTTTTTATTTCTTTAATATTCCATATAATTTTCTTTCCTCCTTTAACACTCCATTTTATGATTGTATTATGATTTATGAAATATAACAATTGTACATTTTTAAGTATAATTTTAAATAATTTTTCAAATGAAAATTTTCTGAAAAAGCAATGAATTTATATATGAATAAGATGATTTATATAAACTTTAGATTTTTTATTTATTATTAAAATATATAATAACATTTCTTTCTTGTGTCTTTTCAATCTATCCTCCACAGACGTCCATTATAATGCATTACTGTACAGATGATTTTCCATGATGAGATATTGTTATGTTCTGTGGAGACGGACATCAGCAGCGCTCAGCTCGTATTAAACCTGGAACATTCCTTTAAGAAAAAAGGAAGAACCAAGCAAATCTGTGAGATTTAGTCAGAGAAATCTGGAGCAAACATGCAGAACGTGAGAGAAAACGAACGAACGGACGTTAGTTTTCATGCGGCGAGACGCTGTTAAACACAGACTAGAGCCTCTGATCCGTGACCCATAATGCACTGCAGCATCTATGTGTGTGTTTGTCTGTCCATCGGCTGTTAAATGCCACGCTGCTACTTACCACGGATTAATATAAAAGGCCAAAAGATAGTCAGTCCAAAGGCAGGATGGCAGAAGCGTGAGGAACGCAAAGAGACTCCTGCGCCTGAAGCCCATCGAACAAAACAGAAAGCAAAAGACATAAAAAAAGACCAAGGGCAAAAAGTTGGGGACAAAACATGGTGCTCCATTAGTAATAGTGACACACACAGATGATTGAGCATATTTCATTAGTCTCTGACAGGTTAATGATCGCGTCATGCAGTCAGTGTCTTCATGATGTGTGAATCTGCTGCTGAGCCTCGGATATTAACTCCAAACACGCCACGAAATCCATCAGAATCAGTCCAGACACATAATAAACTCAGACTTCTTGAAAGCTGAATAAATAATCTTTCCATTGATGTATGGTTTGTTAGGATAGGACAATATTTGAGAATCTGAGGGTGCAAAAAAATCTAAATATTGAGAAAATCACCTTTAAAGTTGTTCAAACGAAGTTCTTAGCAATGCATATTACTAATCAAAAATTAAGTTTTGATATATTTACAGTAGGAAATTTACAAAATATCTTCATGGAACATGATCTTAATATCCTAATGATTTTTGGCATAAAAGAAAAATGGATAATTTTGACCCATACAATGTATTTTTGGCTATTGCTACAAATATACCTGTGCTGCTTAAGACTGCTTTTGTGCTCCAGGGACACAAATATCTAAATATTCTGAAACCTTGAGATGTAAAATGACTTAAGTGAGTTTTTGCATAAAACAAGAACAAATATGATGGTCTTAATTCAAAGAGAAAATTATTTTTCTGACCTCAATATTTGCTCCTGGTTTAAGCAAAAACTTACTTAAGTAAAAACTTAGTTAATATCTTCCCTACAAATTTAAAATCTAAAACTGTTGTGCTATTCTAAAATAACAGCTTACACAAAATCAGTTTTTATTCTACTGAACTTTAATAATTTATATATTTTATTATTTTCACATTTTTAAATCATTTTATTTATATATTAGTTTTAATTAACATATAATAATAATATAGATCTCCCTCTCTCTCTCTCTCTATATATATAATTTATATTTTATACATTTATAAATTGTATAAACTTAATTATACTGAAATGAGCTATGAAAATAAATTTTTTATTATGTTTACATTTAAAAATAATTTTCTTATTTATTAATTTAGAATTAACATACATATTAATTAACAATTTAGATATTTATCTCTCTGTCTATATATTATAATTTGTTTAATTTATATTTTATAAATTTATAATGTATATGAGCTCAATTATTAAGCTCATGAACCGAACTTTAATTTTACATTTTTATTTATTATTCTTACATTTTTAAATAATTTTATTTAAAAATTAATTTATGATATATTTTAATAATAAATTATAAATTTAAATGAACAATTTCTACTCTCTCTCTATATATATAATTATAATTTGTATCATTTATATTTTATAAATGTATAATTTTATTAACTCTACATTTTTATTTATTATTCTTACATTTTTAAATAATTTTATTTATATTAATTTATGATATATATTTTTAATAATAAATTCTAAATACAAATTAATCATTTATATATTTTCTCACTCTCACTCTCTCTCTCTCTTTATATGTATTATTAATTTATATTATGTATAATATTGCAGAAGCGTATACATACTATACACTTAATTATGCTGAACTGACTTTAAATTAAAACAGGACACAAAGTCACGTCACGAGTCACACTCTAAACATCTCAGCAGAAACTTACAGAAAAAATGTCATTTGACTTCATTACCAGCCCAAAATCTGCCTTTACTGACCCTCTTTAAGCTCTTATATTAATCGTGTGTGTGTGTGTGTGTGTGTGTGTGTGTGTGTGTGTGTGTGATTGACTGACAGAGAGAAACACAGGAGCTCCTACCAGTTATAGGGCAGCTTCCCATCTCGCTCGAAAGAGGCGAAATTCACAAAGGTTTCAGCGCCGCACTCCCTGAAATCAGACACAACCGTTAGACACACGATAAAGACATTTAACAGCTCAGAAATTACTTAAAAAGTAGCACTAATTTCATCAGTCCAAATTAATCCAGTGCAGTTTCACATTCTGAAACACTGCAATCCACGTGCATTACAATCCATGTTCTTCCTCAGTATTTCTGTCTTGTTTTCCAGTATTAAATAAAGTAAAGTAATAAATAAATAAATATCACAGATATTACTCCTCCCAGTAACGGAAACTCAAAATAAAAAGGCTGTCATCATTTACTCATTTTCAGGGTTTGGGGTAACATATTACAAGTAATGTGAGTTATGTAATCAGATTACTTTTTTTAAGTAACTAGTAAAGTAACGCATTACTTTTTCAAATAAGTAACTCAAGTAACTTTCCCTTAGAGTTGCCAAAAATATAACTATTGAGTTTTTGTTATTAAAAAACAAATAAACAAGCCCAGCACAGCTGACAAAAAGTAACGCAAAAGTAACAATGTATTACATTCCATAAAAAGTAACTAAGTAATGCAATTAGTTACTTTTTTATAGTGTAACGCAACATTGTAACGCAATTCTTTTGTCATCATTTACTCATCCTCAGGGTTTGGGGTAACATTACACGTAACATGAGTTATGTAATCAGATTATTTTTATTAAGTAACTAGTAAAGTAACACATTACTTTTTCAAATAAGTAACTCAAGTAACTTTCACACTTTTGGTGTGAAAGGGCCCTTAGAGATGCCAAAAATATAACTTTTGGGTTTTTGTTATTAAAAAAACAAATAAACAAGCCTTTGGCAACAAAAATACTTAGCAAAGTAACATAATGTATTACATTCCATAAAAAGTAACTAAGTAATGCAATTAGTTACTTTTTTATAGTGTAACGCAACATTGTAACACAATACTTTTGTCATCATTTACTCATCCTCAGGGTTTGGGGTAACATTACACGTAACATGAGTTATGTAATCAGATTACTTTTTTAAGTAACTAGTAAAGTAACACATTACTTTTTCAAATAAGTAACTCAAGTAACTTTCACACTTTTGGTGTGAAAGGGCCCTTAGAGATGCCAAAAATATAACTTTTGGGTTTTTGTTATTAAAAAAACAAATAAACAAGCCCAGCACAGCTGACAAATAGTAACACAAATGTTACATAATGTATTACATTCCATAAAAAGTAACTAATGCAATTAGTTACTTTTTTATGGAGTATCGCAACATTGTAACATTACTTTTAAAAGTAACTTTCCCCAACACTGTGCACCCTTGTTATACACAAAATAAGACCTTTTAAAGTGTGTTTAAACTGTTTTTGCAAATATAATGAAAGTCCATGGGGTCCAAATCAACTAAAATACAGTCGAGACATTTTACAGCATCATCATAATGAGTAAATAATGACAGAATTTTCATTTTGTGTAAAAATATCTAAACATTCTTAAATCAAGACACATTTACTTGAGAAGCAAAATGACCAAAGATATTAGTCTTGGTTTCATAAGAATGTATCAAAATGAAGAGAGTTTTTGCTTAAAAAGGAAGAAATATCTGCCAGTGGGGTCAGAAAATAATCTTATTTTCCCTTTGAATTCTGTTGATTCTTCTGACCCAATTAACATGTATTTGTTCTTAATTTTAGCTTAAATACACTTACTTTTGATGCATTTTTCATAAAACAATATTCCAAGTCATTCTGCAGTTCAAGTACTGGAAAAACAAAGAATCATAAATCAAGTTCTTTATGATGTTTTGTTGCAAAAACTCTATTTTTATCATGTTTGAAAGCAGCTGAAGTAGTTTAATATTAGGCTTTGCTGATTA
>JAFVLL020000291.1:27500-34668 GCA_021397915.2 Tor tambroides
ATGAAGATATTTTGTACATTTCCTACCGTAAATATATCAAAACTTAATTTTTGATTAGTAATATGCATTGCTAAGAACTTCATTTGAACAACTTTAAAGCTGATTTTCTCAATATTTAGATTTTTTTGCACCCTCAGATTCCAGATTTTCAAATATTGTCCTATCCTAACAAACCATACATCAATGGAAAGATGATTTATTCAGCTTTCAGATGATGCAGAAATCTCAATTTCACAGAATTGATCCTTATGACTGGTTTTGTGATCCAGGATCACATTTATGAATGTTGATGGAGTTCTTGGCGGAAACCTGCAGGG
The DNA here is from genome assembly GCA_021397915.2 of Tor tambroides. Classification (NCBI taxonomy): domain Eukaryota; kingdom Metazoa; phylum Chordata; class Actinopteri; order Cypriniformes; family Cyprinidae; genus Tor; species Tor tambroides. The sequence goes on from JAFVLL020000291.1 coordinate 27,818, forward strand.
TTTTGATGTGAGAGACAACAGGAGATGGACTTTTTCACTTTTTTATGGACTCATATTTGAGTTAAAAACATCTTAATTCTGGATTTGTTTCAGCTTTTGTCTTCTCAAGACATTAACTGATGGACTGGAGTGGTGTGGGTTATCGTGATGTTTTTATGAGCTCTCGTTCTGACGGCACCCATTCACTGCAGTGCATCCGCTGTGACTGACCGAGTTTGATGATGTGCGGCGCAGACGTGTTGCGGCTTCTTTCGGTGAAGGCTGTGACGCTCAGGTTGTAGATGTCTCCCGGAGGAAGAGCCAGAGACGCCTTCATCATGTTGCGAGTCACCTGAAACACAGCGATGATTCAGAGCCCATCAGCTCAGCTCTGTGTGGAAACATTTAGCCCTCGCTAATTAACCGCTGGCTGTGCGCGAGATAAATATGTGTTCTGGGTAATTGGATTCATTACAGGCTAACAGCACAGTGAGGATCTCATGAACCTGAGAGTTTTACCCTCACATTACCACGGTAAATGACTATGGTACATCATCCTGAGCAGAAAGTTATTTATAATAAATAAAAACACGAATTTGATTGTGATGCACATTGTATATAATCATTTTTGAATTGACATTATATATAAAATAAATATAAAATAATATTATAATAAGATAATATATAATGAGCTCATGTATATATACAGATGTAGTTTTTAAAATTATTATATATATATATATATATATATATATATATTTATTACTGTATGGGTGGTTTGAGAAAAATAATATCACATGGAAAAAGGGAATGGAAGTATCCATAGAAATCAGGGTAATTAGATTGAAAATCTAAAACCATAAAAATATGACTTGAAATAAATATTAACAGAGAAAATATACTGAAATAACAAAAACAAAAACTTGATAAGAATTATTCAGACTATTCAGAAAAATATGAAAAATAATATATATATAAATATATAAAATAATAATAAATATATAAATATATATAAATAATAATAATAATAATAAATATGAAAAAACTGAAACTACTAAAATTAAAATGAAACAGAAAATATACTAAAATAACAAACTAAAACTTAATAAAAAATATTCAGATTATTCAGAAAAAAAACTAATAAATATGAAAAAACAAATTTAATAAAACTGCTAAAATTAAAATGAAACAGAAAATATACTAAAATAACAAAAACTAAAACTAAAATCTAAAACTTAATGAAAATTACTCACACATTAAAAAACAACAAAAAAGAAAATATACTAAAATAACAAAAACAAAAACTTGATAAGAATTATTCAGACTATTCAGAAAAAAACTAAAACTAATAAATATGAAAAAACAACAAATTTACTGAAACTACTAAAATTAAAATGAAACAGAAAATATACTAAAATAACAAAAACTAAAACTTGATAAGAATTATTCAGACTATTCAGAAAAAAACTAAAACTAATAAATATGAAAAAACAACAAATTTAATAAAACTACTAAAATTAAAATGAAACAGAAAATATACTAAAATAACAAAAACTAAAATCTAAAACTTAATGAAAATTATTCAGACATTAAAAAAACTGATAAATATGAAAAAATGACTAAAACAACTGAAATTAAAATGAAACAGAAAATATAGTAAAATAACAAAAACTAAGACTGAAACATAAACATTAAAAAACAAACTAATAAATATGAAAAAATACTAAAACTACTCAAATTAAAACGAAACAGAAAATATTATAATAAAATCTAATTCAAAATATTGAATGTTTACGTTCCATTGTCCATGAATGAACAGAAACAAGAATTAGAAGACACAATAAAATATTAAAAAAAGAGATCTAACAATATTCTGCTTCTTCTTATTTTGTGTATTTGCTTTATTATTTGTGACCCTGGAGCAAAAGCAGTCTTAAGTCGCTGGGGTATATTTGTAGCAATACCCAAAAATACATTGTATGGGTCAAAATTATCCATTTTACCAAATTACCAAAAATCATTAGGATATTAAGATCATGTTCCATGAAGATATTTAGTAAATTTCCTACCGTAAATATATCAAAACTTAATTTTTGATTAGTAATATGCATTGCTAAGAACTTCATTTGAACAACTTTAAAGGAGATTTTCTCAATATTTAGATTTTTTTGCACCCTCAGATTCCAGATTTTCAAATATTGTTCTATCCTAACAAACCATACACCAATGGAAAGATGATTTATTCAGCTTTCAGAGTTTTGAGACTCACGTCGATGGAGTATCGTCTCCTCGTTCCCTTCTTCCCCTCAGCAGTCAGCTGCCAGTGAAGCATTCGTGAATGTGAGAGATCGGTGAACAGATCGCCGTACGTCCAGCGCACAAACAGCGTCCCGTGAGCGTAATCCACCGACGAGATGTGAGGAGCTTCAGGAGCTGACACACAAACATCAGTAACGGCACCATTCATTACAACACTAGTGTCTTCAGCAGCTAGAAATGGTTTGAAGTCAGTTATTTCTATCTTTTGCTGTAGTGTGTCAGTAGGAAACATTGATTTAGCCATTAATTGTAATAATCCAGTGAGATGTTTGAGATCTGATCTGATCATCATCAGTCTGTCTGGAATGACATGAAGAACCAGAACAAACTGAGACAGACTAAATCCAGAAGAACTGATGCTTCAAGAAACCTCCTGCAAAGCTACAGAACTGATAAAAGTTGTGTAAGAATGCTGTGAAATGAGGATGCTGTCAAACATAGATTTTCTTTATCAATGAACTTCTAAATGAAATCATCATTTGGTGTGAGCATCTTTGTGTTTAAAGCAGCTTTTGCTCTAGCTGCACTTGCTCATAGTTTCTCAGGAGCTTTGTTTCTTGAAGCGTCTTGGAGACGTTGTTCTCCACAGCTCTTCAGGATTCAGGCCCAGTTTTACTATCAGCTTGCGTCAGCACAAACCATCTTTTGGTGTTAAAATAAAATAGTACTGTCAGGATTTCCTAAAGACACACAGTGAAGAATTAGCGCTGAAAAGGCGAGGATGCAGTTATTTTTGCGCTTGATCTTATTGAACATGCATTTGTAGGAGATTCCCTTTCAGACGCTAAATTTATGGGAGGAGAGTGTTCAAATTTACTAACGTTCGCGCTCGTCAAATTACTGGTGTTTGTGCCATTATTTAACGCCCAAAAAAGCATGCCTTAAACTATTTTGCTCTTGAAATGCCTGCGATTATTGTTTCTAGAGGAGGCACCGCAGAGAACAGAGAGACGGGTAGAAGAAGAGGATATTTCCACATGTATTAATTTATTTGCAATGCAAGAAGAACACAAAAATATAATTTGCCAAGCCATGTTATTTTTAATTTCTTCAGGAAATAAAAGACGACTTGAGACCCTCAACTATAGGAGTCACTCAATACCAGCTCTATCAAAACTTCTTCATTTTTAGCCCTCTGATTCTTTTCAACATACTGTGGCTTCTTTATTTCTTTATTCATGATTGTGCTGCTCTTGGTCTTTTGCATTGGTTGATATGTAAATGAGAGGTTGCGTCTGTGTTCTTTAATTTCCACGTTGTTATTAAATCAGTTTAAATCTGTCTCAGTTTGTTCTGTTTCTTCATGTCATTCCAGACAGACTGGATGATGATCAGATCAGATCTCAAAAATCTCACTGGATTAATGTTTGGAAATGCAAACTGACATTTCCTACAGCAAAAGATAGAAATAACTGACTTAAGTCCATTTTTAGCTGCTGAAACACTAGTGCTCTATTCATCATTTAGGCTCAGGTATGAATATAACGCGAGTAATTTTTGTGGCACCTGTGACGAAGCTCACAGTCGAAGAGTCGCAGCAGCTCAGCGGCGGATCGCTCCAGGTCACCATCGTCACGCGGAAATTATAAAACCAAGCCGGAAGCAGATCTGTCACTCTCTGAGGACGACATTAGTGTTTAATTAGCACCTTGAACTTCGTTTGAACCCTCAGCTGCAGCATCTCATTAGATATGATTATGATAATTATGCTGATGTTTGTATTGCTCACGACTCATAATTAGCATCGTCATTGACTGATTACTGAAACGAGGATTCTGACGCCAAACCCTACATTAAAGTGGATTTTCAATCAAATGTAGGAATTTTTAATACCTGTGCTAGTGCCATTTTAGTTTTATTGAGATACTATTATAGTTTTGATAAAAATCTCAAAATTTTATAGTAATGTTTCTTTTTTTTTATGTCTATATAGTTTTAGTTTTTGTTATTTTAGTACATCAGGTTAAACTAAATAAAAATTAGAAATGTTGACTTCCAACTAGACGAAATTTCTATATTGAACAGTATGATTTTTAATGTTTTTTAAAGAAGTCTCTTGTGCTCACCAAGCCTGCATTTATTTGATCCAAAGTACAGCAGAAACAAATAATTTCTAATTGAATATATTTAAAAATGTAATATATGAATTTTAGTATCATTACTCTAGTCACACGATGCTTCAGAAATCATTTTAATATTCCGATTTCCTGCTCAAGAAACATTTATTATTTTGATTATTATCATCAATATTTAAAACAGTTGAGTGCATTTTTTCAGAGTTCTTTGATGAATAGAAAGATCCAAAGATCAGCATTTATCTGAAATAAAAAGCTTTTGTAACATTATACAATAAAAATATATACATTTCAAATATAAAATATATATTTCATTTAACCTTTTACATAAAATATACTACAAAAGACATCTTTTATGTATTGAAACTGGCCAATGCATAAAGGTTTATTGATATAGGATTTAATAATGTGTGTGTGTTTTTATTAAAACGCAATATACAGTAAAATCTTTATATTGAATGTAACGGTATTAGTTTTTTCTTCCTGCAATAGGTGGCTCAGAGTGAGTTTACTCTGAATTAAATGCTGTATACAGTTTATTGTGTCACCAAAATACCAATAATATCAATAAAAAAAGATTTTGTGCATAACACGGGACTTTTACTTACAAACAAGCCTGAAATGCACCAGGACTCTTATTTTGAAGGCTGTGTCACAATTAACCTCAAATTTAAAACTTCCTACAGTGATAACAGTTTTGTTATGCCATTTAAGGCCTTAAATGTGACCCAAATGAATGTAAGACTGGTGTGTGATGTTAAGGGGTTACCACAGAGGCGATGACAGATGCGGTGGCTGCGATCTCATAGTAAGTCGTCCACTGAGACGTCTGCGTGGCTGAATTGAAGAAGAAGGTCTGCAGGACGTACTTTCTGAAGGCCACATTATAAGGCCGCTGCCAGCTGAGAATGACTGCAGTGGGACTGAGCGGATAAACCACCAGATCACGAACACCTGTGGGCTCTGACACAGCCAATCACAGAGCAGAGTCAGTCAGGGGGGCGGGGCTTCATCACTCACGGTCATTATATATGCAAACCAAAAATGATTCAGACACCAGATATAATTTTTGATATTTTCTTACTAGTGGGTGCGGGATACTATGGTTCATTTATGTAAGAGAGGATAGCAAAACGACAGCCAATCACAGACCAGAGTCAGTCAGGGGGCGGGGCTTCATCACTCACGCTTATTATATATGCAAACCAAAAATGATTCAGACACCAGATATAATTTTTGATATTTTCTTACTAGTGGGTGCGGGACACTATAGTTTATTTATGTAAGAGAGGATAGCAAAACCACAGCCAATCACAGAGCAGAGTCAGTCAGGGGGCGGGGCTTCACCACTCACGCTCATTATATATGCAAACCAAAAATGATTCAGACACCAGATATAATTTTTGATATTTTCTTACTAGTGGGTGTGGGATACTATAGTTCATTTATGTAAGAGGGGATAGCAAAACCACAGCCAATCACAGAGTAGAATCAGTAAGGGGGCGGGGCTTCACCACTCACGCTCATTATATATGCAAACCAAAAATGATTCAGACACCAAATATAATTTTTGATATTGTCTTACTAGTGGGTGTGGGACACTATAGTTCATTTATGTAAGAGGGGATAGCAAAACCACAGCCAATCACAGAGTAGAATCAGTCAGGGGGCGGGGCTTCACCACTCACTCTCATTATATATGCAAACCAAAAATGATTCAGACACCAAATATAATTTTTGATATTTTCTTACTAGTGGGTGTGGGACACTAGTTCATTTATGTAAGAGAGGATAGCAAAATAAAGTAAACTGTGACATAATATACTAAAAATTTCTTCATACAGTGGACTACCAGTAAAAATTTGGGACCAAAAATTTGATTTGAAATTTTGACCTGAGCATGTTTTGTTCCATATCTTTCTGTTAAAGTTATCTGACATTATCAAGATCAGTTTGCTCTGACACAATTTAACTCTTGAGTTCTTGTCATATTTTATTACCATTTTCTAAGATATAGTGAATAAACTGATAACGTGAGAAATGTTGAAGGTGTCTGAATAGTTTTTGGTACATGCACTCACCGATGTCGATGATGACCGGTTCAGACGCAGGGCTGACCAGCGGCCCGTTTGTGTGATAGACCACCACTCTGTACTGAGCGCCGGGCATCAGGCTGCTGATGATGTCACTGGTGATGTTCTCCTATCAGAGAGCGGAGAGCAGGATAAAAGTTTGAAATTAAGACCGTAAATATAAGTATCGTATGTTACAGTTGTAATGCGAAATATTTTTTTTACTTACTTTTTTTTTACAGTGAAATATTACACCAGTATTTCTTCTTTTGATTTTATTTATCAACGTGAGTGTGTGTGTGAGTGTGTGTGTGTGTCTGAGTGAGAGAGAGTGTGTGTGTGTGTGTGTGTGTGTGAGTGTGTGTGTGTGTGAGTGTGTGTGAGTGTGTGTGTGTATGTGTGTGTG
>JAFVLL020000294.1:5609-24431 GCA_021397915.2 Tor tambroides
AGGACGAACAGGATTTATGAGTGCCTCTATGGCATATGTGGATGGTACAGTGTGTAAAGTAGGCGTGGAGAATTTCATCAAAGAAAATCCATTCCGTGTTCTCCGTTCGAAATCTGGCATCAGTGAAGAAGACTTTGATAAAAGAGTTATGACGGCGATGAACTCTGCTCCAAAGTACAATGCTTTGACAAATAACTGTATGCACTTTGCAATGGGACTGCTTAAGGTAAGCAAATAACACGTTTTAATGTCTTACTTCACTGACAATGTTCAATAATAAAAATATTAACTGAAACATTTGTTCTCTCTACAGAAATAAACAACATCTCTTCAGGGGTATTCTGCAACCTTGATCCCTTGGAAAATGTAACCCACTTATGCTCTGTATTCAGCTTTGCAAAACAACTAGTTTTAGTATCAGTTATTGGGTTGAATTAGGGCTTTTGTAAGTGATCATAGCAAACATCAAACATAGTAACATAACATGTAAGAAATTGTATCAATACAACTATTACTACTGCTAATAATTTGTTGTTATGGGTCTTTCCAAATAAACCTTTCTGCTTCTTTTGTGCTACATGAGTTATTGTTAAGTAGAGGTGTGTTAATACTTTTCTAAGCAGTTTGACTGCATTTCATCTGGTGAATGATAAAACATACATACATACATTTCCACAGATTTATTGCAAGCAGGGCTAGCCATAAGGACCAGAATATCAAAGATTTGAGGGTGGACCATTGAGCCACCTATAGAAACCAACATTGGAACCACATTACAGCTTTTAAAATGTCATCATTTATCATTGACCACATTTACATGAGTTGTGCCTTTAGGGTAATACTGATGGAATGTTACTGTACCTGTAACTGAAGTTTGAATCAAATTTAACGTCAATCACCCTGACAGGAAACAGAAATGGGAAACTTCTAAATAAGTATTGAATTGGGTCTGATTGGACGAGCCATGCATTGATTGAATAGTTGGAGTGTGAATTTGAACTGGCCACACCCAACAGGTCTACAATTTGACAGGTTGTGACAGGATTTTATATATGCTGCTATTTTCTGCTGTACATTAAATGTCTCTGATGGGAGGGGCGCCAAAATCTTCTGAAAGAATGAAACTGATCTTTGTTTCTCTGAGTCATACCTGTTAACAGCACAGATGTCAGTTTCTCCTCCTGTCCAATCCATCAAACACCACTCATCAGCACCAGACCTTATCATAAAACACATACATTCACACACAAGTCCACCCACACACAGACCCTCATTTGGTTTCACTTTCTACAACCAGGAATGAGTTTCATGTCCACAGACACACCTGACGAGGCGCTTCAAGCTGCAGCTCGCAGGTCCTTTTATCTCAAGGGTGTGTTTTTTATCTCCTCTCCTTTTCACCGCATCAGCAGTATTCATTGCAGCCAGACATGGTCAAATTGGATCCTACCAAATCCAAAGCCCCAGGCTGCCAAAGAAAGACCAAATACCAGCAATACCAGAGCTCACTTTGGCACATCATTGCCAGGAGATACTTTAACCCCTCATAGAGATCTGACTAGAGTTTTGCTTTGTAGTGAGGCCTCTTTGCTTTCAGGTTCAGTATGTAGGCCCCAAAGGGAAAGTGTTTCATTTCCAGGTTTACATTATTCCCGAATGTTTCCAGGGGCAGAATCAAAGAAAACGGGTGCAGAATTCCGCAAATGTTCTGGATGGGCCGTCTACATAGGAGTTTATAACCTTTCAGGTGGTGCAGTTAAGAAAAGCATGGATTTGCATACTCTGTGAGACCGCCTGGTTATTTCCGCAGTTCCCCTCATGGGAATTGTGCAGAGAATTTTTATTCTTTTGTTTTGGCTGGAATTTCAAAGCACAAACATGTGTGTTTTATTCTGTGAGTGACATCATATCTTGGAAATGGTTGCAGTTAATTAACTTTTATAAAAGCATTTTTTCTTTTTTGAAAAGTAGCCTATTTAATTTACATTAATCAGTTAGTAATGAGCTAAACACAACACTGTTGCACAGGTATGAAATTCTCTTTTTTATTATTATTATTTTTTTTAGATGATACGTCAGGTGGGAGACAAGAGAAGATTCTCGGCTTGTGGAGGTTAGCATTCATGACAGCATTGTTTTTTGGACCTTTAAAGTTAATGATTTACGTATATATATATCTATGATTGTGACGCACAAGCCACAAAACATTCATGGAATAAAATTAGCTGCATTAAGACCATCATAAGCAGTGTTAGGCACGTTACTTTAAAAAAGGTAATTAGTTATAGTTACTAGTTACTTCTCACAAATAGTAACTGAGTTAGTAACTGAGTTACATCATTATAAAAGTAACTAATTACCCGGGGAATGAGTAGTGTGTGCAGTATGCTATTTTGAACATACCCCAATCGATATAAGGTCTATATGTGACTCTGTAATATTTACACAGAACATATCGATTTTTCTTAACAAGAATGCTTTTGTGAGAGGATATGGAGACTTCAGTCCAACTACAGGAGGCCAAAGACAGTGAATTGATATGCTTACATGCAAAAACTGAGATATTTTGAATGTCATTAACGGCTGTATGCCATGATCATGCTAGATGGAGAGATTAACATGAGAGATAGATCAGCTCTAAAGAGAGAAAGACAGACAATCGCTCTCTGAAGATCCACACACTTACATACGAAAATCGCTTAGTTCTGACATGGCCATCCAAACCCTAAAGTCTGTCTCTCTCTGCAGTGGTCTCCAACTCCACCATTAAAATTCCTCGAGCCGCTTCTCTTCCACAGTGACCACGAGTGGCCCCACTTTCTCTAGCTGTGACGTCAAGGGAAGTGGGACAGAGGAATTCTGGGTAGAGGGAGAGGTGCCTGAACCACTATGGTATTTACACGCTCACACGTCCAGCTCTTGTCTCACACACACATAAGAAGATGTTCACAAAACACAGCCCTGTGTGTTTCAGTTGGAAGAGCAGAGTTTGGATTTTGAAGACAGAGTTCTGGTCCAACTGTGATCTGTTTTGGAGCGTCTAAACACAAAGTTTGACATGTTCTTGCAGTCTGATGTGCTCTTGGCAGACGCCGCAGGGACACACCACAGAGTTTCTGAATTACACTAGCCTTCTGTCTTTGTTTTGACATTACGGAGATAGTTCAGCCAAAAAATAAAAATTGTGAAATCATTTACTCACCCTCGTGTTGTTCCAAAGTTGTATGTCTTTGTTTCATTCGTGGAGCACAAAAAAAGTTTTGAAGAATATTTACAGCTCTTTTCCATAAGACTGTCAACTCCAAAAAATACCATCAAAATATTTCATATATATTATGCACTCAAAAGTTTTTTTTTGTGGATCATTTTATTCACCAAGGATGCATTAAATTCATCAAAAGTGACAGTAAAGACATTTATAAAGTTACAAAAGATTTCTATTTCAAATGCTCTTTTGAACTTTCTAATCGTTCAAAAATCCTGAAATGATAAATGTCACCCTTCCCACAAAAAATATTAAACTAAACTAAACATTGATAATAAAGAAATATTTCTTGAGAAGCAACTCAGCATATTAGAATGATTTCTGAAGGATCATGTGACACTGAAGACTGAAAATTCAATAAATTACATTGGAAAATATATTCAAATAGAAAAAAACTGTAATAATATTTCACAATATTACTGATTTTTAATGTATTTTTGATCAAATAAATGAACATAAGACCCTTTTTTTCAAAAACATAAAAAATCTTACAGACCCAAAACTGACTTTTTCTTGTACTTAACTTTAAATGAAGCATGAAAAATTGTCAAAGTCAAATCCTTTTTAACATGCTGCTGCTGCAAATTACCTTTAGTATGAAATAATGTAAACCTGATGCATGTATTTTTGCAGACAGGTTTGCTTCCTGTCACAGTGACATATGTGAAACAGCTTTTCTGCCTGTTAGTTTGATAGCATGTACAGTGATTAATGTTGCATGTCTGTTTGTGTGTGTGTAACAGTTATTTGACCTCCTGACCTCACCTATCTTTTCTAATGGACATGGTTGTCACATCGCCACAGTAACCGTAGACAGTCTGATTCCCACCCTAATGCATGACGAGAACAGCCGATAGAAGGTGGAACTCTTCAGCCGTGGAGGGAAATGGACCATAAATCTGGGTGGCGGGTAAACCGCTCAACACCTGTTTACTCAGGTGGGTCCTTTATCACGTGAAGTGTCAAAACTCCCAACTTCACCGCACAACACCATGGGAAAAAGACAGATATCAGCCAGAAAACAACACAATGAGTGAACCAAGTCGGAGACAGGAAGGACACAATCCCCACCCCAGAACCCTAAAACACACCAGATATGGGGTGAGATAGATTTCAACAACACAAAGAGGTGGAAATGTTGGCAGTCCTGAGCAAACTGTTAAAGTCTCTTCTTATCTGTGCTTCACCGTCCAGACTGTGAATGTCAGTCAGCCAATCAGTGCCTGGAGCCAAGCTAGTGAACTACAGCCTCAAACACAGTGTTTCAAACACACTCATGGACGCTCATTCATTTGTCTGCTGCCAAATTGTCATGTACATCGTTTGATACAGTCTCTCTCTCCCATCGTTAATTTTGCTTTAACTTTTGAGTCTTGCCAAGAATGTGCCGTTCTAAAAGATAAATGTTTCTAACACTATGGCTGCGTCCCAATTTGCATAATTCTACTATGGGCTACTTTGTGAGTGATATACTTTCTCCAGCTTTCTGGAGGATGTATTATTGTGTACAGTGTGTTTGCATGTTGTAGCAACTAACATAATTTAAAAAGGGAGGGTTTGCTGGTTTCCCGAATGTGAGACATTTGAAGTATTTGAGGTTCTTGGACTGAATCTGGTCTGGTTTAAAGGAATCACAGGTTGGCTCAGTGTCTAATGGCTCACAGATGGGCTCTGCTGGACCCCATTGGGCCACTCAAACTGGGTCACCCTACAACACATTAGCTTCTTGATCTCATTGTGTAATTTACTCAGACTGGTGAACAAAGACTATTATGTCCTCCAGTACAGAAGGAATTCGTACAGAACATTGTATTGGATGGCTGTATTCTCAAGCTAATTTTGGTTATGTCTGGAATGTAATACCAGAATATACTGCTTGCTATTTCTATTTAAAATAATAGTATATGATACAGTATGTATTGTAGTGATGAACATTTCAAAACAAGTTTCTCATATGGTCTCATTTTAATTCTGCAAGTTGCATCCAGTTTCACATTTTTAATCCAACTGTAGACATGTCTTAATCTGTCAAATCAAATATTTTTCTTTAAGATTAGAAGACTAAAAACCACAGCTGATATTGTGGTTAATACATTTCTGTTTTTATTGCCTGAATGAAATATAAAACAGTTCATCACACTGAAAATGTGTTAGTGCATTTGTTAGAAGTCAAGTGCATTGCATTGCAAAATATTTTAGTAATTACATACTACTACTACTTTTGCTTCTGGATATAATGATATGGAAGAAATAATTATAATAAAATATGTGTAGAATGTTGTATCTCACAATGCAATGCACTTGGCTTTACCTTTTGTTGTGTCATGGATGAACCAAAATTAATAACACTTGTGCTTTTTAATGTCTTATTATTTGATTAGACTGTAAAATGTTCATTTAAAATGAAAAATAGCCAGAAATGACTCCATAATAAATAATAAACATGAAGTCTAATATGACGATATATTACTGGGGTCATGTGGAGTTGCCTATTACCATTTGAAACCATATCAGTTTTGGGATAATTCCTACTCTTTCACTTATATTATTTTATTTTATTTTTTTAAATAGTTGTACTCATTAAGCAGTTGGTTAATATTCAATTCAAACCAGTGCATTGTTTTCAGAGATTCAAGCTTTTATATTAGTCCAGTTAACCCCTGCTGGTAGATGCTAAAACTACATTGTTTTTCTCTATTGACAGCCATTCAAAAATAGCTGTGAACTCTCACAAAATGAAACGTTTTGCAAGGGAGTTTGTGTATTTCATACACTCGTCAGCCAGCATTTGGATGCTGGAGATTGACAATGAATAGCTCACTCCAGGTATATCTGAACTTCTGAATACAATGTTTCCTAAACAATACTGGCAAAGTAGGGAAAGGGAAGTGGTGTGTGGCCAAGTATGGTGACCCATACTCAGAATTTGTCCTCTGCATTTAACCCATCCAAGTGCATGCACACAGTAGTGAACACACACCCAGAGCAGTGGGCAGCCAATGCTGCAGCACCCAGGGAGCAGTTGGGGGTTTGGTGCCTTGCTCAAGGGTCCCACCTCAGTCATGGTATCAAGGGTGGAGAGAGTGCTGGTTATTCACTCCCCCCACCTACAATCCCTGCCGGACCTAAGCCTCGAACCCACGACCTTCAGGTTACAAGTCCAACTCTCTATCCGTTAGGCCACGACTGACCCAACCAGTATCTTATCCCCAGTAAACATACTGCATAAGATCAGTATGCTATTCTAATCATTTCCTCTGATTTGACCCTGACTTTTCATTAAAAAACTCTTTTAACTGCTGTCTGATTTAACCATTATCCTGAAATCTGCCAAAGCAAGACATATTATGTAATATTGTTTTATGATTACTCTGTATAATATATTCACTTCCTACTCTGACAGGGATTTTGGTTTGGCAATTTATGTCATTATGTTTCCAACTTGTTGTTTAATACTAAATGCTGTCACGATCTTGTTGTGAAATGTAAAAATTAAACAGTAAAACAATTAAACCTGTTACAGTTCTTAAATTATATCTCAACGTATATTAAAATGTGGTTTGATTTGGCACAATGCAGTGCATTTACACATTATTTATTGATATTTTCTTTAATAATCATATTATCCAAAGGGAAAAGGCACCTTGAATAATATGTGAACAACCACGTGACATGTATCCCGTATTTAAAATCGATCTCTCTTCACTCTGGACTATCTTCCACGAGTTGAGATTTTGGAGTAGGCTAATAACTTGGAGAAGCTAAAAGTTTTCGGCTACAATGCAATGTAAACACAACAGAGTTCATCGTCTGGTTGCGACTGTAGTCGAGAGACGTATTGGCTGTCAGGTGACACTTCGTCATCGTAAAGTACGAGAAACAGCAGACATTATTCGTGGTGTGTAGCAGTTTAAATGGCAAAGATGTTTTAAAGCTACCATTAGCATCATTAATGGACAGTCATAAATTGTTTTTGTAATGTCACGCTAAGATCAAACAATCCCTCAGCGGGTATAAAACAAATTGGTGCTGCTGATTCGTAATAACAATCTGAAATCACTAAACCTTTTATTGCTTGTAAATCTGTGATTGTGAAGTGAACTGACTGCGCTTACAGACGGCTCCTGTTTCACTAATGAGATGAGACTCCATCTCTGTTATGGACCAAAGTTTTTTCTGCGTTTGGCTGTGTGTGGAATGGAATAAAAAAGTAGTTTATTGCTCATACGTTGCTATTTTGTAGCTCACGATATTTCAGTCATGATTTATGTTCAGTAAGTATCGATTTTGTTGATGTTTTTCCTTAAATTCCTTTGAATAATTGAAAACTTTCAAAGGAGACAATGTTAATATATAGTAAAATTACAAAGCTATAATATGAATGTGGATTGCAGCTGCTCAGATCATTTTGTCTTTGGAGAAGTGGATGAAAAGTGGTCGCGTTGATCTCTTGAACTTGACTTTTGACTGCAGACTTGCAATTTTGAGAACAGCAGGTCTGAATCTATTATTTGATTCATTTTTGGATAAAAATCTGAGAAGCAGAATGCTTACTGGAAGCAAGAGTCAATTGGCTCTCCTTATAATCTCATTGATGTCCATGAATTAACATTTAAGATTTATTTGTGATTTTTCTTTACCATTGGTGTCATGCAGTTTAAAAAATAATGAGCAAACAACTATTTACAGTACTCAGTGATGGATATTTCAAACTGTAGTATGCTTTAATTTCACATGACCTCATTATGTTAAGAATATTTGACTCATAAAATGTCAAGTGCACTACTTTTATTGTGCTTATTTATAGTTTAACATTATAATTCACTATTTTTGTTGTGTGGAAAAGAGCAGCTTGGACATTCTGCCTAACATCTTTTAATGTGTTTTACAGAAAAAAGAGGTTGGAAGGACATACAGGTGAGTAAATGATGACAAAATTGTTATATTTGAGTGATCTGTTCTATTAATTCACATATGCCATTTATTTTTCATTTTGGAAGTGTATTTTTAATCTAGTTTTGTTTGATAATGTCAACATTTTCCTTTCTTTTCTGTTTTCAATTTTAGATTTACATCTCAGGTCATGTTACTTTTATTCATTCTATTTTACTACGTTTTTTTGTGCAACACCATAATGTTTTTGTAATGTTGGGTCATTGGTGGTTGTGTTTTGGAGTTGCTTTTGTGTTGTTATTGTAAATGTAGCTATTTCTTTATTTTTGTATTGCAAGTCTGCGTCAACAGCCTTGTGGTTAACATGCGACGACATATGGCGCAGATGCGCTTTGGGTGTCCTGAGATTGAATCCTGCCTTGTGGACCTTTCCTAATTCCCCCCCACTTGCTTTCTGTTGTATCTCCACTGGCCTGTCAATGAAAAATGCCAAAAAAAAATTGTATAGCAATTAATAAGAAGTAAATTAAATAAAATGCCTTTTGGGCAGTTCAGTCAAACAATGGGTCTACAAGGAAGTCTTGATGTGTTGATTCAGGTGTACTATAAGTGATTTGCATTCCGTTTAAAAATGCTGTAATGCATCACATGTTCTGTTGAATCATCATCACCAGGTGTGTTTTACTCTCGTTTGCGTGTTTGACTGCAGGTGTTGCGGTGGAATTCACATCTCCGTCTTCACTCTCATTTACGAGACCCACATAAATCCAAGCGTGTTTATCATTTCCATCCAGTCAGGAGACACGCTTATGAACAGGTAAGAACAGGGTAGAAACTCCTCACAGGTGTACAGTCAGAAAGAGGGCAAAGGGTTGAGAGAGGAAACGCAGAATCAGGACCACATGTAGATACAGTCATCAAGGCGGATCAAAGCCCGCCAAACTCACAGTTGAGATCAAAAGGGGCCGGGTTACGCTCGCGTGAGCCCTACAGGGGCTGAGGTGGACTGGACTGCATTAGACATCTGAGCTCCAAAACTAACAAGAAAGCAAAATAGAGGAACGGGGTGATTCAGTTAGACAGTGGTACCACCAAAAGACTTTAGTTAGACTATACTCCATATTTAAAGAAATAGTTCACCCATAAATGGAAAATTTTCTTCATTTACACAGCCCTATGTTGTTCCAACCCTGCATGCCCGAATTAAAAACACAAGGAAATGTTCAGGCTAAAATGTGCAGTGGTTTATACTACTACTAGCTCCAAAAGGGACAAAAAGCACCATAAAAGTGCTACAAAAGTAGTCCAAACTTCTCATATGCTATAAAGTCATCTGAAGCCATTTGATGGATTTTCAGGAGGAACTGACAAATAATTAAATTGTTGTTCATTGATAATCTTTTACTTTGCTGTAGCTCAGATGTCAGTTGCAATGGCTTTAAACCTGGTGCAGATTTTTAGGGAATAAAGCTAAAATTTTGGCCTGTTCCTCACACAAAGCTGTAATGTGAAGTACTCTTTTTGGAACTTTGAAATATAAATCACCATCATAAAGAGCACAGTGCAAGAAATCCTATTCTTAATGAATATATTTGTCTTATTTTCCAGTTAAAAATGTTACAAATCAGTAAAACAAGATAAATTTACTTGAGATGTGACATTGCATAAGATATGACAAGATAAGACTTGTTCTCATAAAGATTATATTTTTAATACATGCATACTTATCTTACTTTACTGATAGATTAACTTTTTATGCTCAAAACAAGTGGAAAAATGCACTTGCATTAAGAGGTACTACCTCTCTGAAACCAAGTCTTCATATCTTACTTCTCAAGTACATTTATCTTGATAGAAAACAAGGCAAAAAAGACTTAAAAAGTCATTGAGTCATTGTTTTTTGCATTTTTCTGGGGTGAATTATTCCTTTAATTTAATGCAAATAAAAAAACAAGGTGTGAATGATAATAATACAGTTCATTTAATTTGTCAGATGTCAGATTTTTACAACTCAGAGTTTGAAAAGACATATTTTCAATGTTTTAAGGTACCAAACAGTTTCCTCACAGCCTTTGCTTCAAATTAAATATGGCACCCTTTAACTAACATCTATTAAACTCCTGCAATATGTGCATGAGTGAACAACAGGAGAAGTGTGTTTTTGTGATTTATTACGACTTCACACCTTGCAAACCACAGATTCACATGCAGGAATGTGCTCAGGTGTGCTGGAATTCAAGAATCAACACTTCACATTCTAGAAATAACATCCGTGAACAAAAGAAAACCAAACCACAGTAATCCGAGAGGTCTGTTATTGGAGACGCAAAACTTCAACAAGTCAAAGCCATTGAGTACAACAACAAAAACACCCTTTAAATATTTATTATCTTGAGCTCTCTTGTTTAAATGGAGGCCTAATCAAATTTAAAAGCCCTATTTTCCCATCTCAAAATGAAGTAGACTGCCGTAATTACCACACCATTTCTCTGTACACACCTCGTAAATGTTGTTTCGCACTGCTGATTTTCCTCAGTCTCTTTTTGTTTGTGTTATTTGTGGTTGGTCTTTTATAAAGTGATGATTAGATTGTTTGGAATACTCAAGCATGATCTTAACGATATATGGATGACTTTTCATGCTGGATGTTTTAAATGAATTAAAACTTGCACGTTTTCCCTAAATCAGTTGAATACCAGGGGAAGGTTTAAACAGAACAGGCAGTGTGCTGTAGTCTAGGACAAAATGAGACTTTGTGTAGCCTTTTTTTTTTAGAAAGAAACTGCCAGAGCTGTAATGCAGTCCAGACGATCTCTTTTTTTCTTCTCCTCCCTCTGTCCTGCATCGCTACTGACCAGCTTCAAACTTCTCCATTTCTAACAACAATAAATGGCTGCCACTCAGACGGTCCTGATCTTCCATTCCAGCCCACCCAAAATCTCAGACCTGGCTGTGAACTTGACCCTGACAGCGCAGCACAGTCTTCTCCAGACCCACGCTGAGATTGAGGTGCTGTTGTTTGACGTGGTTGTATAAGTGAGATATTTAGACCTCGCTCTCTAGAGAGAATGAGGTACAGATGGGTGACAGAAACGAGGTGAAGTGTTTTTTTTCGTATGTGCATGTGTTAGCGGGAACTCTTTTTTTGCCATTTTGTCACATGCACTGCTGGAAAATTCAACTAGAAGCTACTTCTTGTGGTTTATATGGTTTCTAGCTACTCATTTATTACATTAGTTAGTACAAACTCATCTTGATGATTGATCAGCTTGACTACCAGCTGGTTGACCTGGTAGACCACCTTGGACCAGCAACAAACCAGATAAAAAACACATTTTCAAGAACTATATGACCATTGTAATGGGTATCATTTCAGGCAAAGACGCTCTATGCCGGTCATATATGGTCATCAGTTAGTCCAGATTGGTCAAGAAGGATTATCATTAGGTCTACAACTGGTTTCCACCTAGTAGACCATCTTAGTCAATTTGGTTAGAACTTGTAGACCACTTTGGACTAGCAACAAACCAGTTTGACTACTGATTAGACTGTTTTAGTTTCAATTATAAGGCAAAGATCCAAGCTGGTCTAGATGATTGATCAACTGGTCTAAAAGCTGATGGACTTGGTTTCCCCCTGCAGATTATCTTAGATAAGAGGACTTGGTGGACCATCTTGGGCTACTTACCAACCAGTAAAAACCGGTATAGCCTGGTTTTCTAAATCGAAGGCAAAGATCTGCTGGAAAACAGTGTGGTGTTTGAAGGACAGCATGTTTAGCTGTTGTCTCCACTAAATGATGGAGAAGAAAAGAATGTTCAAACAAAACAAACTGATGTGTCGGACAAAGACATTTTAAAACATGTTTGAGAGACAAGTTTGTTCTTACGCTTGTCAACCTGTTCTCCAAAGAACTGTAGAAGAACTGGAATGCAGGGAAGCATTTCTCTCCCTCTTTTAGTTTGATCTAAAATTAGGTTTATTTAAGGGTTTGAGATCTTGGCCAAATGTGCTCTGACATTAATTCGAAACAGCTCAGCCCAGGTGGGAGGAGGAAAAGAGGGGCCCGTGGTCTGTAAATAAGAGCCAGTCCGTTTTTATCATCTTCTCGGTCTTTTGGAGAGCCTTGGATTGACATTCCTCCCTGCTTGAGCCTGATGCTCCTGCCTGACATCATTAAGGAGGAATGCACGCCGTACGTTCTGTTTCAGTCCCTCCATTTCATGTTTTAATTCCCCTCTTTCCTGAATCCCAATCTAGCCGTGCTTTCATCATGTGAGAAAGGACGTTCGGACTTGAGGCGAGTATGAACACCCCCATTCATCGAGACCAAAGCCTGGCAAACACTCAAGAAGCTCAGGCTGTTTTTTGGCTCCGTGGTACCTGCAGACGCTGTAGCTGTCAGGATTTTCACTGACCTACTTTCTGCCAGTAGTGAATATGAGTTATTAGAGGCGCCTGGGGGGCTGAATTTTTCTCTGGACGTATGCAGGGCTCGCCTTTCCCCTCTCGTGCTCAGCGCCGCCTTTGTCTCTGCAGAGAATGATATAAATCAGCCAACGGCTGTGAGGGAAGAATGAAGCTCTGTAGAGTCTCGGAGGGGGTGTGGAGCAGATCTGCTGAATCCAGTGGTTTCACTGTCTGTGCATTAATATCTTCCTGCTGATAGGGGAGCCATGCTTTATCTGAACGTCCAGATCCTTCTCAAGTCCAATACAAATAGATGAGTCCTTCAAGAGCACATTTAGTGATGGTGCTGGACACAGATAAAGCATTGTGCTGGACAAACAAGGACTTTAAAGGGTAGTTCATCCTAAAACTAACGTTCTGTCATTACTTATTTACCATATGTGATTCCAAACCCATTTGACGTTCTGTCTTCCACAGAACACAAAAAGAGACATTAGGTAGAATGTTCACACTGTTCTTTTCCATTTAATGAAAGTAAATGAGGACCAAGTCAACGTTTATTTTTTGTTTAGTCATATGACTTCAGTTTCTCTATCACTAAATCTCTAGACATGCTTAGACCTGAACCTACATAGTGTATGGTGAGTCATTCACAGTACATGAAGTAAATACTGACCCACTGAATGGTTAACTACTTTTCTGGGTGACTAGTAAACTTGAACTTGTACACAAAGTACCAGATAAGCACAGTAATAACAACTCTGTTCCTCAAACGGAACTTGTAGTATAAAAGTAGATGAGCCCTTCCGAGCTCCCGCAGTTCTTCTCAATAAAACACATCAGAATTGCATAACCTGTTCACACTGGTGTTTACCTTCTCGCTTATTGTCATTCCAGTGCATGATACATCATGAGAACAGCCTCTAGAGATTGTAAGATCTGCATCCACATGTACGTGCAATGACATAAACTCGCCCTGTGCAGCATTTTGCGAGGGAGGACAGACATTCACACAAAGGTGTTTGTCCTTATGACTCAGGGGTTAGGCATTGAGGATTAGGATGCTTTTATTAGATTTTACAAAGGAGGCTTGGAGAGCGACCGTACATGCCCAGGCACGCAGTGAGTGTTCATTACATGTTTTCAGCATGTAAACCTTCATTACATAAGAGGGGTCTCGTACATTCTTACAGAGTGATTCACATGTTCTGTGACATTACAACACAAGAGCGTTAGCAGCCTCTTAAAACATCTTAAGGTGAACCCACATGTAGATCTGCAGCTTTGGACGTTCGTTTGGAACAGGTGTGGATGCACTAGACACCGGAGGGCATGTTCCCATAGTGACCAGTCAAAATAATGATAGGATATGAGATGCGTGTTCACTGGCAGAACAGAACACCAAATCACATAACACTTTACACATGCACGCACACTTGTTGATGATTTTTTTGGCAAACGTTAACTGCTACTTGTGTCTGCTTCATCTTACTCTCGGAAGTACATACTCAACCATTCAAAATGAAAATACAGCAAAACAGAAGTGTTAAGTAGTCATTATAGCATTATTCAACTCAGAAAGTCTAGAAGCTGCTATGTGACAAGGTGTACAGTAAACAAGCTAAAAAACCAAGAACTACATTTTTATAAGCTGTCGACTCCAAAAAACGAGCATTTAAGGACACAAAAGTAGAGCACAACGTGTCATATTACTCTGAGAACTGCGCCCACTGGAGGGAAACGTAATCGGCGACAGGAAACATTCATTATTTTTAACCATGTCAAAGGATTATTTCACCACCCTATGTGAACCTGAGAGGAGGAGATATATTGAGAAACTAAATTTTATTGGTCTATGTCAGTACCCCTTTCCTCTTCCTTTTGTTTGAGAAATGATCCAACTGAATGGCCCAATGTGAAATACCCCAACATCTACAACTATTTGTGTCCTTAAACGCTCATTTCTTGGGGGTCAACACCTTATAAAAACGTAGTTCTGGGTTTTTTAGCTTGTTTACTGTACACCTTGTCACATAGCAGCTTTTAGACATTGTTCTGTTTTTTGTTACAAGTCAGAAATGACAAGGAGGCAGCTTCCCGCAATACAAAGCCATACAAAGTGTGGGTGTGTCCCGAGTTTGTATCCCGGCTCGAGGACCTTTCCCAATCCACCCCCCCATCTCTCCCACTTCGCTTCCTGCCTACTCTCCACTGTTGTGTCATAATAAAAACAAAACATCAAAAAATAAATCAAATAAATCTTTAAAAAAAAAAGTTTCTAGCATTGCATGTCTTCATTTAATCTCCACAAATTGAGGTGCATTCTTGACTGCAAAGCTAACAGTAGCACTGCTATTTTTGCCTTCCAGCCACCAGACAATGGAACACATTTATGATCAGAGATATCAAGAAGGAATATCCTGTATCTGACATTAAATGCATTATTAGAGCAGCAGTTCCTCTGGAGTAGTCTGGGGTTAAATGTCTTGCTCAAGGCACAACTGTGATCAAACCAGAAACGTTGAGCTTTAGCTGCTAAACCACTCCATGGGTATAGCAGGAAAGCGTGGTTTAGTTTGACTCTTCATTTTCAAAGAGATTTTCCTGTTTTGTAAGATTTGGAGTGACTGAATCAACCCTCAGACCCCAAATGACACTTTACCCCAGGCGCATCATAAAACCTCCCGGACATCTGCGTCTGATGGCACGCAAAACCACCCGACAATCGCACCACTGTTATACGGGAGCCAATCTCCTGAGGGCATTTGGGTTCGTCTGCCCCGTTTCCAGTACAGCAGTGTCAGATGCATATTGAAAGCAGTGGCATGCGGTTTCTGTGCTGTCCCAGCCGTAGCTTTGAAATACCAGCCCCACCGCAGGCTATTTTAGGGCCAGCCACAATCATGCTCACTCACTGCCCAGATACTGTCGTTCTCTTGGGGCCTGTGTCTCAGCGCTGGTCCTCTGTACATCCCTGAAATTGGAAAGTTGTGAGCCAATGGCATCAGCAGGCTTTGGCAAGGTGCAGTCTCTAAAGAGTCCACATGTTGAAGGGTCTGGAGGTCAAGGCAAATCCTCATGGAGGTTCTCCAGGTGAAGAAAGGACATATTCTTTTTATTCTGAAAGTCTTAAATACTACTTCAGACAGTTCTCTGCAATACCTACCCTCTCATTGAGCTTAACTAGTCATTAGCAGATGCTTTATACCCAAAATGACTTGCAGTGCACTTATTACAGGGACAACCCTCCTGGAATGACCTGGGGTCAAGTGTTTGCCGAAGATGACTTATGGAGTGTCCCTTGTGTACTCAAACCAACAGCTAGATTTTTGTAGAACTTCATACTAAGTTTGTTTCTGCTCACCTATAGCAATGATCCAGTAAGGTAAATCTTGTGGACTAAACTATCTAATTCTTGGGTGTACCTTGTCTCCTGTCAAGATAAGTTGTTGTTATGTGATCCATCTAAACTCTTCCTTCTCTTCCTCCCTCTTTCTGCCGGTCGCATTGGTCCGTCGAGAGGAGTGCCACTGTGGCACCTCTTATCTTACGTAAGCTTCCAATCTCTTCATGCATCAGCTCTGAACAAAAGGCAGATCCTCTCCATGCTTTGGATTTTCCACCTTCATCCTTTGATTGGCTGCAAGTCAAGCTT
Organism: Tor tambroides; assembly: GCA_021397915.2. Taxonomy (NCBI): domain Eukaryota; kingdom Metazoa; phylum Chordata; class Actinopteri; order Cypriniformes; family Cyprinidae; genus Tor; species Tor tambroides. The sequence continues at coordinate 21,833 of JAFVLL020000294.1, forward strand.
GAGGAGAGCAGACAAGAAGGAAAACTGTTTATGAGGGTCGAAAACAGAGATACTGGACTCTGGTAAATATGACATTTTACACACACAGGTGTTTTTAGAGCATCATTGCTTTTAGATTTCACTTGATATATCCAGAAAGTAGCCGATGTCAGTCGAGGAGATGGTGAACGGCACTGTGAGGGAAAGATGGAAGGAGAGAGAGTGAGAGACAGTAATCATTACAGGACTTAAAATAGAATAATTAGAGGAGCTGTGTGTACTGTTCCTCTGCCCGTGCTGACCACAAGTACAGCCATTTACTCTTGATGCTTTTCCGGTACCGGCCATTTATCACTGTTTTCTGTTTGTTACTTTCTTTGTCTCAAAATCAAAAAGTATGCAAATGTAATGTTACATTTCTTTAATAAAGTAATGTAACTTATTAAATTTGCTTACTTTTTGATTACTTTTCCAAATTTCTAACAAATGTTTTCAACTGTTAATCATTTTCAAACATTTAAAGCAGGCAGGGTTAACCTTACAGTACTACTCAACACTGATTACTGTCAGACTTTCAAAATCCTTCATCTCTAGAATTAAGATTATAATAATTTCATTTAAAAGCACAGCCATCAAATCAGACTTTAGGACCTCTTTTTACTTTGAGGTTAAATGCAGACATAAAATCATAACAAGATATAGTTTAATAGCTATGTTACCGTTTTTGAAATCAAATCTTTGAATAGCAATGACAGGAAACACTGGTATCAAACATTGCCTTGAAAAAAAAAAACAGTGGCTGTCTAAGTGGTTAATAGGGTGTTGAGAGGCTGTTCTGGGTGGTCGCTAGAGCATTCCTAGCCATTATTGGGTGTTCCTGGGTGACTTTTTTTGGTGATTTGGGTGGTAACGTGTGCTAGGCTGTTGGTAGGGTGTTCTAGGTATAGTTGCTAGATGGCTCAGGCTCAGTAGAGCCCGAAGAGCCCATCCACAAATTATGTTCTGGTTTCTTTCAATCTAAGTGTAGCATATTTTTTCACCCTTTTATGTATGATCAAATCATAAGCCAGTTTGGCAGTCAGATGTCATTAAACATGTTGTGTGCATGTATGTATATACAGAAAATGGTCTGTGTGTTTTTAGAACCCATATTTGGTTATCTTGGAATCTGTTGTGCATTAATATAATGTATTTGTGTGTGATTACAGTGGAGATCTGAAAGACAGGAATTAGGCACTTGATCCAACTGAGTGAAAGACAAATTTTTTTTGACATCTTGATGAAAGCATCAAAGTAGTGGAACGGTTCTCATTTGAACAGTGCACTTCCTGAAGTTGGTGTGTAAAATCAAATGGGAATATACAGATTTTTCAACAAACAGATTGAAAAACGCAATACATCAATCAATCTAAGAGGGGCCGTTTTTCCTCTGGGGCTCATTTCCTACAACAAGCCACAAAAAAGGATCTTAGCATGATGCTCGCTAAATACTTCCATTTGATGATTCCTGACTGCTCATGAAAGTGACATGCACTAATTAAACAAAGATTGACCGTTTCTCTTTTGTTTCCAGGTCATACACCAAAGTCCGGAAACAACTGGTGCAGTAGTGTTTAATCGTTCCCAGAATGCTCGCGTTTCACTGACATCCGTACTCTGAATGGTTTAAAGCATTGATTACCGATATCAATGTTTGATCTGAATTGCAGTTAAATCTATTCAAGATGTTGAATTACTTTTTTGTTATTAGCATTCATATTTTTAGCCCTAAATTCAGATTTCTTTGATTGTGAGGTTATTGATTAATTGATTTCAATTAAATGACCTAGCCAAAACTCTAACTAACCATAACCCTGACTAATCCTAACCCAAAGGCTAGTATTTACTGGGAAATCAGATGGTGTAACAGAGTTATGGAATTGAAAATCAGGTTTTTCCATCAGTGTTTTCCTCCTTATAGTGGACTTCAGTGGGACCCGACGGGTTGAAGGTCCAAAGTGTAGTTTCAGTGCAGCTTCACAGGGCTCTACATGATCTCAGCCAAGGAATAAGGGTCTTATCTAGTGAAATGATCAGTCATTTTCTTAAAACAATAAAATTATATATACTATTAACCACAAATGCTCATCTTGCACTAGCTCAACTTCATGCATTACCTAATCACGTTGGAATAACACGTGACTTAGGTGGAAATACTGAATCAGTCAAAAAAAAAAAAAAAAGAGATGGAGTTTTTCACCTTACCCTACCTTTTTTAACCAAAGTCCACAGACAGAAAACTAACCACGCGTGACTTTTCCTACATGATTACACAATGCGTGAAGTCACGCATGCGCATATCGCAGAGCTAGTGCAAGATGAACATTTGTGGTCAAAAAGTATATAAATTTTTCTTTTATTAAGAAAATGACCAGTCGTTTCACTGGACAAGACCCTTATTCCACGACTAGGATCGTGTAGAGCCCTTTGAAGCTGCACTGAAAGTGCAAATTTGGACCTTCAACCCATTGGCCACCATTGAAGTCCACTATATGAAGAAAAGTCCTGGAATGTTTTCCTCAAAAACCTTAATTTCTTTTCGACTGAAGAAAGAAAGACATGAACATCTTGGATGACATGG